>JBBYHO010356008.1:0-28137 GCA_038382025.1 Adansonia gregorii | reverse complement strand
TTTAAATTTAATTATAAAATATATAAATATTAATATAAAAATAATTTTTTAATATTATGAACAATGATTTGTATTTAAATGGGTTAGCCAAGATAAATTCGGCCCTGAGCTCAGAATTCAAAAATTTTTCGGGCCATGGATAGGCTCATAGAACTGAACTAAGATTTTTTTCAAGTTAGACGGGGCCAAATTCGTGCCTAGGCTTAGAATTTAAAATTACATAAAAGTGATTACATTTAACATCAAATAAAAAATAATGTAAAATATACTCAAACTAAACCCGACCTGAACCCGATTCATATTATATAGATTTCAAACATATATTTATATCATATCATGTTTTAATTATTTTATTTATGTCATTCATATAATCATGTTTAATATTACTAAGGTTGTGTTTATGTATTTTACTGAATTTAAACTATAATCAAATAAATATATATAAATTTTAATATATTAATAATTTTTATTATATAAATTTTAATATATATTTATATTTGTATTTATATTATATTTTTATATTATATTTTAATTATTTTTCATGTGACTAATATTACTAGTTGCCCAAATTAGACATCATTATCAAAAAGTATCTTGGGTCTCTTATCTTTTCTAAACATTAATATAAAGCCATCAAATCACAAAAAATTTAGATTAAATAATTAAATATTTAATTTTATCAAATTATATTATTAAATTTTTATTATTAATAAATTAAATAATTTATATTAATTTCGTTAAGTAATTTTAATGAAAACAATGGCGCAACATGCATATGTGGTTACGTTAGCTAAATATTATCTTGATGAAATATTAAATAAAAATCATATGCATCTTGGTTGCTTTTCTATTTAAATTACTTAGAAGAGTCAATGTAAATGACCTAATAATTAATAATAAAAATTATATTATATTATTTGATAAAATTCAAGATCTATGACTTACATAAAAATTAACTTATATAAAAATTAACGTTAAGGTCAATTACGTAAATTACTCTTACCGTTTTTATCCGGTATAGGTTGCGAAACTAGAAAACTAGACAAACCGAACAAATACAGTCATATACAAAAACAAACAAATGAAAGATTTCACTTATAACTAGATGAGAATTAATAGATTAAGAAATGGCTTCCTCTATTATAATATCTACAATTCGAAAAAAAAAGGCTTTAATAAGATTCAGGGTAAAAAAAATTAACCCTGTTATTTATTAATGTAAGAACATGTATCGGTCATCGTCACCATCATTGGTTTCACCATCACCTTCACTTTGGCTCAAATCGCACTACAGTGGATTGACATTTAGACGCTTCTAACTCCATCAGAATTCTCGATTCTAATCAAGTCATGCATATGATGATCATGGTTTCCAAGTCTTTTGCATCCTTGCGAAGATACTTTGCTAGCTGTGGATGATTCCCTTTCCCACTGTGAATCTGGACCCTTGGCTCCATTTTTATTAACAAACATCAAGTCTTGACTATCCCAATGATCCATACCGAATGCAACCGTTTGAGACAACAAAGAGACAAGAGACATTAGAGGTCTAAAGCCTAAGCATTATTTATGCATATCTTAGGACGTGAAAAGATTCCTATGTCTTACTGCAAGTATCATGCGAATTTTCATCTTTAAAATAATGAGAGAATGAGCATTTGTTTCTGCGCGCGTGAGAGAGAGAGAGTGAGAGAGAGAGTCTTGTCATTCGTTGGTAGAGATAGAGATCTTATACACAGAACCCTCAACTTTGGTATTCTTTTTAGAAAGAAAGCAATTGCAGCGACTTGGTCATCATTTAAAGTGCAATAATCTATAGTAAACCCCTCATTTCATCTACTCGAGATGGTCAGCGACCTTGCTTGTGAAAGGCCTGCAAAGTTAGAGAAAGCATCTTAGAGGAAGGAAAGTCTATATACATATTGCTTTTCAACTGTCTACTTGTCTAGTTACTCTAGTACCGAGTCCCATTAACCACATAATTAACAATGAATGTAATCGGTAAAATCACTACACAGCGACGTGAAAGAAAGTTATTCTTACCTTAATAGATTTAATTTGCAGCCGCAAGAGTTTGGCCTTCCTCATATGATCAACAAAAAGAAGCATACAGCCATGGCTAGCAGTAACAAGTATCTCCGATTCAGGATGCAATGTGAGATAAATTGCAGCATGTTGCAGCCAACAGAATTTTGAGGACTCAAAATTTTTCAAAGGAAATCCATACCGCATAAAATCTCGGAGCTTAGAAGCAAATACGGAGCACCGATTAAAACCATATGAATACAATGTCATGACCAATACTTCAAGCTCTGGTGCAATGATTTCAATTGAACAAACGTCAACAGGTTCCTGGTTAATGCTTTCCAAATGCTAAAGGGATAAACTCAAAATAGTGATAATCTTCATCTAGTAAAATTATTAAGATACAAAAAATCAAAGACTTAAGTGAATTGAGATAGCAAATAATCACAACCCTAAAAACTCTATCAGAGATTTGAACAGATTGCCATATTAGATGTTCAGGCTAAGGGTTGAGGACTGATAATTTGCTGAGAGTGTAAATTTTGTTGGCAGACACCTTTAGATCTCTCAAGGACGGGCTCAAAAATAATAATAATAAAAAAAGGTGAATTTCTATAATCCCTGTTGTGATAATGTAGACACCTAATTTTGTTCGAGACTCTTTTGAATAAATCATGTCTAATTAGAAACTTTTAGATGAAATGCACTCATTTTTTTTTTGGGTCAATTTTTCATATCCTGAGTCTTAATTGGAAGGTAATAAAATAAAATAATACAAATAAAAAAGGAGCATGACCACCACGTACCATGTTACCAGGCACTATAGGTGAAACGACACCAACCAAAAATTTTTCTTCTAGGAAGGTTTGAAATGTCTAGGACCCTATTAAAAAATATGAAAAAAGAAAGTCAACATTCAAGACATCAAAAGTCATAGTTCGAAGCACTATCATCGTCATTTGAATGAGCATGGATCAGTTCCCTATCATTCCCGACTTAGGCAAGAGGCTCGGAAAGTTAAAAGTGTGTCAATACAAATATGTATCGATACATAGTCTTTATGTACTGATACAAGGCCTCCATGTCATCAAAATTCAAAATTTCATAGGTTGCATAGAAACAAATAGGGCTTATATCGATACATTTGCTTAATGCATCGATACATCAGTCAAATGTGTCAATATGAGGCTTGATAGTAGCTAAAATTCAATTTTTTACAAAATGTATCAATACATATGTGATTGTATCAATATAGTCTTTATTGTATTAATACATTCTGGGTTTCTTACTTATATGTTTCAATACAATCTTCATTGTATCAATACATCTGGGACAAAATTGCATAGTTCATAGCATTAGTTCTTGAATCCTTATGTCAAAATTCTAATTTAGCCATGTGTTTGGCACTAAAAATTATCCAAATTTATACCAGGCCTTAGCATTGGACTTCTAATTGGAGTAATTACATTTTTGAGACCCAAATAGCTACGACAAGAGACATTTTCAAGACTTAATTCAATTTGTTAGAGGGTATTTAGTATCTTCTCATGGCTCAACTACATAGAGTGACCTTGATCTATTGTTTTTTCTGAGTAAGCCAATGAATTTGAACGGTAGCTAAGTATGATACCTTGTCCATAAATAAGTTACATTCACCAAAACCCCAAAATACCATTGCTTTTTGCATTTTGTCCTCACTATTCACATGGTCATATAAGGCCAATATTCCTAGCTGATAAAGGGATTTGACCTATATTCTTTTTAGCTCACATTCTCTCTACAACATCCAAAAACCTCAAACCTTTCCATTTTAGTAGCTCTTCACACCACCTCTAAAAAAAATACTTACTCCTTTAAGCCATTTTTTCTTGTTTTTCTTCTTGCTAACTTATAGCAAGTAAAAAAAAAAAAAGCTTCAAAGGCAACATCATTGCTTGGAAAAAAAAACTTATGCTTTTAAGGGAAAAGCTATTAGAACTGTTTTTGGTAAATCTTCTTAACTTGTTTTTTTTTTTATTTTGTTGCTATTTTGACCTTTTCATCATGTTAATAACTCCGTTTATGCTACCATGACCACTTGTAGGTTCCATGCATTTTTTTTGACGTCTTGTTCATGAGTTGGTGATTTTGTCATATATTCATAAATAAAAATCATCTTTTTATGTTGTTACAAAATTCTCGACCTTTGTTTATGTCATGAAAATACACTATTTTATACCTATATCATGTACCATGCTTCCATAAATATATTGTAACATGTTCATGCATTTTCTTTGTCTAAAAATCATGTCTTTAATGCTATAAAAGTTTTCTATCATTTGGTTCATGCCATGAAACATTTTCCCACATGCATATGTCATCTTTTATATTGTCATAAGCATTCGCTTACATGTTCATGCATCTTTCATGTATTATTTCCATTTTTAGTGCATTTTATGTGGTAAAAATGTTATCTTGTTGTTGCTCTAGAATATATCATAGATGCCTTGTTTGCATGCTTCACATGATTAAAAATGTCTTCTTAATGCCTTTATTTTATGTTCGTTTGCTACAAAACCTGTTTTCAAGAAACCCCAAGTTAAGTTCATGTCACCTTCAATATATATAGAGATTAACATAGATTTAATATTTTCTTTAAGTGGTCTTTCAATCTTAGGGAAAAATCAAGCTTTTCATATTTGGATTCGTTGTTAAATTAGGTTAAATATTCTAATTTTCAAAATAAAATTTTTTGCTTTTACTTGTTTTAAAATGTTTATGCCTTAATTGTAGTCTAATACCCTTTGTTAGAAACTTTGGTTAATGGGTTGTTTCATTGTCCAAAACTACTCCGAGATTGTGTGAATGCGCTTCTAAAGCCCTTATCATAGATCCTATTTTACAAAAATTCAAATGTTCATAACTTAAGCCTAGTCCTAGAAAACCTTAAAACTGAGAAGACTCTAGTTTTGCCTTGGCAGCACTGTAGTCATAACTTGAAAATCATTTTTGAGCTTTAAAACATTTTTCTAGAATTTTCCTATTTTTTCCTTAAAGGTAATCAAATTACCTTTCCAATAGCATCCTATTTGCCATCGAATCATTCTGGATGAAAAACTTATGATTTTTTGAACTATTACTACCCGAAACCCCTAAAATTAATCATTTATATTCTAGATTTTTAAATTTTTTTTCTAAAAAGCTCATTAAATTCCCTTTTCTAAAAGGTATCATTTGTAATTAACGATTTCAAATGAGTCTGAGGCAATTTTTCAAATTTTGTTACACCCTTTCCTCTACACATGCTACCAGTGCTGAAGCAAACTCAATTTTAAATATTAATTCCACATAGAAAGTATTTTTTTTAGGGATTTTAAGGACATTTCTATGTTAATTCTTGTTGAATTACCTTTCCAACAGCACTTCATTTACCTCTTGAAGCCTTCGAATGAACTTGAAACAATTTGAAGAAGGGCGATAGCATGATGCTGTCCTTTAATTTTGGACTTAAAAATTAGACTAATTTCCCAAACTACTATTTCGAGCATTTGAATACCTCAAAATGCATCCAATTAAACCCCCATGGAGCTCAGTACCATAAAAGAAGTCCCAAAAGGCTCAAATCAAGGTCGAACAAAAAATTTTAATTTGATCTTTTATTTGAATTATCGAGTTTAATTTTAAAATACCTATTTTCATTAAAAAATATTTATTTTTTTCAAAAGATTTTTTAAAATTTTGTTTTGGGGATACTCCAACCTCAACTTTCAAGGGGATACTCTAACCTTGCTTTTACAAACTTCATTCAAATTTCAAAAATCACAAAATTTTCATCATTAGGGATACTTTAACCCCATCTTTCGAAGGTATACTCCAACCTCGCTTTTCAACTTCACTCAAAATCCAAAATTTCTATCTCCTAGATTTCCTTAGGTTTTTTACTTAAGACTTTCTTTTCCACACCTCAATCAACCATTGAGTCCAAACCCGTCTTAGAATTGCCATCTCGATTATTTGTCAATAATCAAAGACAATTACAAGATACATTTCGTTCATCCTTCTTTTCTATGCTTTTACGTGTTTAATTTTTTTATGCAATATTATTACATTCTTCTGAATTTTCATAACATGTTTCCTCTTGTGATGCCTATTCTACATTCATATTTTTGGATAGTTTTTTGAAATTATAAGGCAATATTCCGTGTCAGTATCTCCCTAATGTCTGACATGGGATATCCGATTTCCAAAATTAAATTCGAAGATTATTTTCATCAAAAATCTTAGTGCATATGGGATTTAAATTTTTCTTTAAAACTCGTATTTACACTTTTTATGCAAAATTCAAGCATTAAAAAGGAACTATATCAAAATAATGACAAGTCAAAATAAAAAAAAACTAAAATCGATGTAAGACATGGCCAGAAAGTACCAATTTCTAGCATCGTGGAGGTGTTAATTCTTCCCCACGTGTAATTAACTCTTAAACGCAATCAACAAATCTCTAGATCTCATAAACCTTGAAATCTAGGTTTCAAATTTTGTAACGTGGAATATTGTTTTTAGTGGACATTTGATCATGCTTACCCCAAATGCTAAGTGGTGACTCCAAGTCTTTGGCCACTTCTTTATGGCCATTCAAGACCAATTGGATGAGCAATTTGCCCAACGATCTTTTGCCTTGCTACCATTTCATCATGCCTAATCCAAATCCCGATCAGGGGAAAACATAAAGGTAATTCCTTTAAAGTCATGTGCATCACTATGTAAGTAATTTGGGTTATGCTAGGGGCATGTTGCGATAGATAACATTAAGAAAAATAGATTGAGTGCCAAGCTTTTGTACTCTAGAAAAGAATTTCCAAACTATACAAAGTTACAAACATCATTATCATCATAAAAGCACTTAAGGTTTTCCATTTTTATATTTGCATAGCACCAAACAAGATCAAAGTGGAGTAATTTTTCTTGGGATTTCAAATATAGACCAAATGGGTGTCAACAAGTCGATCAAAAGGATGAAAAAAAGCCAAATCATTATGTATGTAAATCTTATTAGTGACAATAAAAAATTAGAGGTAGATATACATAAGTGATTGCATTTTTGAGAGACTGGATAAAGTTCAGCAAAGTGTTCTTGCCGCGCCTCAAACCCAAGTCTTAGACGTAACAACCACCATATACTTGTTTAAATATGTAAGGCTACGGATTCTATTTTTTTATAACAATTGGTTAGAAATTCCAAATAGCTCTAATTTTTAAAATTATAGGACATTATACAAAGTTTTATAAGAGGTCTGCAAGCTAGCCATTTCATATGAATAAACTAGCATTTCTTAAGCTATTTGACAAAATAATGAGTTTGTAACTCTAAAATATTCTAAGAACCAGCAATGATCTCTTGCATCTAAATCCTTCTATGGTAGAATGGCTGATCCCAAAATCTGCAAAGAAAATATAATCGATGGAGTGCATATAAAATACTCAGTAAGTAACAAGCTGGATCAACCACTTAGGTGATCATATGTTATTAGCATATAGGTTAAAATCACTTGAAAACTTTTATTGAACAAAAGAATTTGGTCATAATACTCACACAAGAATCAAAACCACATCATCCTATAATTGTTCACATTTCAAGTTCTAGTAATCAAGCATTTCATATTCAGATAAAGAGATAAGATAATGGGAATGGTTATGGTTTCATTTTCATATTCATATTCGTTTTCATAAACAGGTTCATAAACAAATTCAAATTGGGTTACAACCACTTTCACCCTAGTGGCAAGGTCCTTATTAATAACATAAACTCAAAAAGGATACATAAATGTTAGCATATGTGCTATTATATTTGTCTTCAATGGCAGGGTCCAGAACATAGCCAGGTCAAATAACACTGGACCACGACCACTTTCACTCTAGTGGTAAGGTTCATATTGATAATGTAAACTTAGAAAGGTTAAGTACAATGCTAACATATAGTGCTAATGTATTTATCCCCAATGGCAGTGTCTAGAACGTAGCTAAATTCAAAACCAATGACCATCCCAATCAAATTCATATGTAAGATCCCAAAATCTAAAGAATAAAAATATTCTTCCTAATCATTGGCCATATCAAATATATTCCCCAATGCATAGACTCAAGGCATATTCAAGCATAATCAAATAATTGATTCATAAAACTCACATCATTCTTATTTCCAAAATGCTATTCAAAATAATCCACATAAAGACCCATTTTCACATTAAACATAATATATCTAAACATATTATAAAACAGTAGGAGATTTAGTAAGTTACTAACTTGGTAACTCAAGTTTATCGAGTTCAAAATCTAGTCAAAGTGAACTTTAAGAACTTATAATCCATATAAACTATAATTACTAAGAAATTCACTCACACAATATTTTATGCATTTCTCTCAGTGATTTCTTCAAAATAAACCAATACCGATTTGGTTTGCTCACTTAAAATGATCACATTCACTCCCTAGAGCTTATTTAACCCTTAATTATACATCTACCATACTTTTCTGATGAAAAGAAAATTATTTAAAACCATAATTAGAAGTAAGCAACTTAAAAAGAAATCATATTCTTATTATTAGTAGTGCTATTATTATTTTTTTCATAAAATCAAGATTTTATCATATTTTATGTATATTTTTAAAAATTTTAATAAAATATATAATTAAAAATTATGAATAATTATAGCAAAATATATCAAATAGAAAGAAAAATTAATTTTCAAACTTTTTCAAAATCTTAAAAATATATTCATTCAACCTATTCTGAAACTTCATATCTCATAATATAAATTGAATTTAGAGCCATTTTTTATACCAAAATGACCTACACATCATACTTAAATATCCAAATTTGAATAAGAAACCATGGTGGCTGAAAATTCATTTTTGGAACTGATTGTCACTATTTTGCCCCAAATATTTAGGTTTGCATGTTCAATTAGCCAATTTATGACTTTCAATTCTCTTAATAAATAATTTAGCAGTTCAAGTCACTAGCTATATATTAAAGTTCACATTTCATACTACAATTTAGACTAAAGAATTGCCTAAGTCCAACACTGGATGGTGGATTTTTGAAAGCCTAAATTTTATGGTCCGTCACTATTAAACTCATAATTTAAATTATTATATCTTGCAATCTACTCAATCAAATTAACTCAAACTTATTCCATTAGAAACCTAAGGCCAAGAGTTGCCTAAAAGAGTGTCACTGGTAATGAATACAAGCTTGAGATTTCCTTATAGGCTTTTACTATGCGTGAAACAAAATATATAAAATGATAATTACAAATCTTACCTCTTTAATTGATAAGGAGAAGTTCCAAAATATTTCTCCACCCCCAATTTCCAAAATTTCTTCTTTTCGTCGTGCTCCTTTGTTTCTCTTCTTTGTTCTAAAATGAAAGAAAGAGACAACATCTTATTAACCTTTTATATATGTATATATATATTTTTTGCACATAAACTTTAAAAAAAAATTCTATTTTCACTTAAGCCTTTCATGCAAAATAAGATAAAAATATAATAAATAAATATAGTGTTGCACTTTTAAAGTGAGAGAAAAAGGGAATGTGATAAGCTATCTTGTCAAGATGATCGAACCTATCAACAATCCCCCCCAAAAGCTAGTGAATCGGCTTCTTCATTAAAAGAAAGTGGATGCCATTATTGATGAGGCCAAAGGTGTCTCGTAATACTGGTTGTTGATGCAAGGATTGTCTGGCTGCATCTGCCATGAGGTATTATCCGCTTTGAAGCAGTGTACATACTGTTTTTTTTAGTTATGTCCTTTCAAAAAAGACGCTTCAATAGGAAAAGGCACATGAACTATTTAGATTGAGTGTACATGTTTACGTGATAATTTAGTGTGTTTATACATCAAGTTTCGCGTAAGTTGAATGAGTATGTTTATATGTTAAGTTTCGTGTAAGTCAAATAAACAAATTACCACTGTGAAAGTCATAAATCGAGTGAGCAGCATCAACATCGGTAAAAAAAAAAAAACCACTAAACAAGAAATGATAATCTAAGGAAATGGAAGAGCATTATATATTTATGGGCATCAAAACGTAATCCTAATCACAATAAGAAACAGATATAAATTTCTAAACTAAAAGTTTTTATTTTGGAAACTAAAATAAATTTTTTCAAGAAATGGGTAAGTAAGCGATTCAAACAATCAGCATCCCAGAAATTTGCTCTTAATTTCCACGTTGAAAAGGCTCCGGGATTTTGTTTTCGGCATTAAAAAAAAAAAAAAAGGCGAGCGGTATTGTCAATTTTTATTAATCGATGTATTGAGAATTTTATATTTATTATAAAATTCTGACTAAATTAATGCGCAAGTGATGTGAACGTTTTTTGAATAATATATATAAATATTTAAAATAAAAATTACTCGCTTACAAGAAGTTATTTTCTCATTTAATTTTCATTCATATAAAAGGTTATCATATTTTTAATAAATAATTTTCATTTTCAATTTAACATACATTTTTCAAAATTACATTTCCATTATGGATGTGCGAAATCTATTTTTTTTTTTAAAAAAAAAATTGGAATTACTTTCATAATCTTAGTTAAAAGGTTAAAATTTTGGCTGGTAGATACAAAATCATTGTTTGTATGTTTTTTAAAATTAAATAAATTTGCATTGTACTAAAGTAGATATTAAAATTTATATCACTATATTTATTTTTATTAATATTTATCATTATACTTTTATTTGTTGACATACTATAAAATAGAATCTGCAATCACAAATATAATTGATAATTTAATTGTGGTATCATCTGGTTTGCTGTTTCTATTTAATCTTAAGAGGCAGCAAATCCCACTATAAGATCCTAAAGTAATATACCTTGATTTAAAATGAAGAAAAAAATCAGTTTAAGTCAAAATTCTTAAAGAATTTGCCAGATACTGGGGTCAATTGCTAAGGTAGAAAAGGACTTTGATGCCATAGTTATTGATCGTATTAGTTTTAATTGTATTAATCGATATATATCAATTTTAAAATAAAGATGAAAGGATATAATATATATTTAGATTTTTATGTTGATCAAATTAATTGTATTAGCTTGTACTAGTCAGTACCAGTGTGGAAGCTCATACTTGTTGTTATAAGATTTTTATTTTTTATAGAATATATCATTTATTTGATTTAAATTTGTTTTTCTTGATCCTTTTCATTTTTTGTAATTACATTTAAAATTATTATTGAATGTAATTAGTAATAATTTATTATATTTTAAATATTTTACACTTATTTGATTCTTAAAAATTGTGAATATTTAATATTTATAATTTTAAAATTTATATTTGCATATAAATATATACATATATTTGCATGTCCATATAATATATATCTTATTAAAAAACTTAAAAATATGCTATGAAGACATATATATATATATATATATATATAAAATATGGTAATTTTAAAATAATACATCGAAATATATAGGTATCAATATATACTAATATCAAAACAAAAACAATAGCTCTCTTGGTACAATACTACTACCTTGTTTGGCCCCTAAAATTTGTTAAGACCTCTACAATATTTTTATATCATCATGTTAAAATATCATAAATTTATATTTAACCCCAAATTATTTTAAGATTTTAGAATACTTTTAGATTATCTAAATTTACATTTGACCTCTTAATTTTTTTTAAAATTTTTGCAATAATTTCATAATTTCATATCATCACTTAAAATAAGATAAAAATTATGTTTGGCCCCTCCAAAAGTTCTTAATTTAACCTCATTTGTAGAATTTGTTTGATATAATAAATTTGTTAATACTAAACTTTTACATTTTTATTATTAGCTTAATTCTCTTTATTTGTCTTTTCAAATAATTAAATAGTTACATTTACATTAATTATTATATTAATTTTTTTCATTTTATAATATTTAGGGAAAAACAAATAAAAAAAGTTAAATCATTACAATCACCAAAACAAATTGTGCTTTTAACTAATTTTACTTTTTTTTTTTAAGTATACGTAATTTTTTTAATATAATTTTATGCATTTTAATTTGACAAAGAGTTTTTCATTTTTAACTTTTTTTTTTTTTAAAGGCCAAAATTTTATTAAAGATGGATAATAAACATAGTGAATGGCCATCAGGCAAAGACTGGCAACAGAATAAGAAAATCTCAACCCTATCGACCCTGCCATCCCATAAAACATTCGGCTATATTTTTCCCCAGATGTGTTGTTTTATCCCCCGAACGAAGGAAGATCTAATAGTTATGTGTTAAAAAAGAAGTCGTTGAATTGGTGAATTCCTGACCGATCATAAGCACAACCTTGCCTTTCATCCGCAGACGGACCGAGTTGAAATCAGCTGCAACACACCATACAATATTGTCATCCTCTTTTAGCGTGATGATTCCATTCCACAGAAGAAAATTTTCCAGTGAGCTTTACTGGAGCTTGCATGTTGCAAATTGCCCATTCATTGTTTGGGGGATGGGAATTGATACGCTGTCTAAGCAGATCAAAAGTCTCATTCCTCTAAAAGGGAGATTGGATCATCTTCCTAATTCTCAGAGTCCTCCACGTGCTTCTCACTGCGAAGTTGATCTTTTTCCTTCTTCAGTAATGAAACAAGAATCCCAAGGGATAAATTATGATATTTCGACTTGAACAGATTTGCCACCACTGTCAACCTCTATAACTTCAGCAATTAATTGTGTAAGATTGACTAATAACCAAGGATAAAACTCCATACGAGAAATCACTAGAGTGGTTTGCTGAATCTGCAACTTGTATTAATCACCCATACACTAGCTTTGTTGATAAAAGAAGATTTATTCCAAGCATACAACGGTAAGCCTTCTGAGCGAATCCAAGCGATCTTATCGTTGTAAATTTGATCCTATCATTTATCATTTTCCCACTGCAATCACCAGTACGTTGAGACTCTTAATTTTTGTTTTCGGGGACTGGTTCTAAAGAATGATAGGTAAAGTGACGTCGTCCTTTCTCATCTCTAAGCATGGGTATGCCCAAAAACTTAGAGTACTCGTACAAGATACGTATCGGATGTCAGTACACATTGAGTACAATTTGGACATGTATCGAGTACTTACCAATTTCTTATCAAAGAATGGGTATAGCTCGGGTACGGCTTGGGTACCACTCAAGCCAAATTCAACATTGGAACCAAGTATTTTCATACCTTAGGCAATGTTTTGTTTCCTCTTTTTATGGCCTTCTCTCTTTTCATTATTAGCTTGCGTTTTTCAAATTTTGTACTTTAAACTGCACCCATCCTACATCATCTTACATAGAGAAGGGCATCAACTAAACAGTCGCTGAATAGATTAACAAGAAGTCACTGTTTAGACGAGGGCCAATATATCCCTTCTTACTTTTTGACAACCCGAGTCCTACCACAAATGTGTTTAAGAAGAAGAGTCGCGTCGAAAAATTTAAGCTTTTTATGTGTTTTATATTATGTAGAAATTTATATGTTATTTTATTTTATGAAATTTCAGTTTTTTATATATATATGAAACATAAAATATCTTTTCTAATATTAATGTACTCGTATTATAATTTTAAAAATTACCATATCCCCTATCCCTATACATATCGAGTTCTGGTAACCCGAATCCATGGAACATTGTTTCTCACTCTTTACCAAAAAGAAGATCTACTGTTGAATCTTGGTATATTTACTCCAATTTTGTAATATAAAAGCCACACCCCATTCAACCTTTCTACCACCCTACGAGCATATCTGAGATTATCAAATCTCACTTTCTTCTTTGGAATGAAAACATCCACTATTTTACCATGAAATTGAAAGATTTTCAATAACCATCTCCAGTGAACTATGGAGAATAGTGTTTACAAAAACATAGAAGACTGTCATTTACTCTCTTGATTAGGTAGATCTACACTCTGTAGCAAGTTAAAAGTGCTCCATGTCCACAACAACTTAATCTATAATATATATATATATATATAAGCATAAATACGAAAAATATTTTGAACTAACAAAAATAATCATTATTATTTATGATATTTTTAAATTGTCAATATAAATATATATTTTTTACTATTAATATACAAGTAAGAACTTTAATTTCATTAAAACACTTTTGTTCAAAGAATTAATTTGATAATAAATAAAATAAATAAATGCTTGTGCAAAATTACTTTATCTTAAATGTTCAGTTTTTTAATTTAATCTTAAAAAGCAAATTAATTTATTTAATACAAATAAAAAATTAAATTTTATATTATTTTTATCTTTGCAACTAACTTTTCAATAAATCAAAAAATAAATAATTTCATAATAATTTGATATAATTTGTGCATGAAACAAAATTTACATGTTAATATAAATTTTAGTTGATTTACATTTATTACTTTTATTTATTTTTAAAATCGACAATTATATATAAAAAATAGATTAATCAACCAATATTATAACGTGCAAATTATATATAAAAAATAGATAAATCAACCAATATTATAACATGCAAAAGTATGTGATAACAGATACTAGTGAAGATAAAAAGTATAGGTTTTTTTTTTTTTACATTAAGACTAATTCTTATTAATTTTTTTATATGCAACATTATTATAATATTAAAAAAATTTTAAAAAATTATTTTATTAGAAGAATTTTATATATTGTTAGCTATTTAAATATCATATATAATTTTTAAATTTAATCTTTCATCCTAAAGTTGCCCACGAGTTAAATTGGATTAGACTCGTAAAATATTTTGCTTGTCTAAGACCTAACACAATTTGAACTGACAAATTATATCCTAGCCACTCAAAAGTATTTTTGGATTCACCCCTAAGTAACACCTTTTATTTGTCACTTGTAAAGTCATATGTTTTACATCAACAACTCTTGCTTGTATGTACGCTTCGTTACTTAAGATTTTTTTAAAATTATTTTTAAGATATTTATATTTGATTTATATTTAACATCAATATAAAAATATAATTTTTAAAATATATAAAAAATATTACAAAAAATAATACACCTACATAAATTATCATTTCGAATCTGAATACATGACATGCATGCATGTTTTCAAAGGGCTGGAAAATTTATTTCTAAACTACTTTAATTTCTTCGGTTATATAAATATTGTGCTCAAGTGAACATGCTTCCAGCCTGACTCAGGTCTCAAGGCATTTCCAATAAATTTATGTTAACTGAGCTGTAAAGATATACTTACTCGCTGTGGACGAAAATACATGGAATTAAATTAACTTACATTGTAGTTTGCCACGTGCATAAACTAGCTTATGTATGCAAGTCAAATGCATTCGCAACGCGTCCTTGTTCTGTTTCCAGTAAGCTTAAAGTAGTCAAGGCATGCAGCTACTCCTCGTCTGCTTCGCCTTGCACTCCTACCTACATATATATCCTCTCTCATTTGCATTAATAATTATTAGTTGTTTTTCGATCGGATATTGTCTGCTATTGTCAACATGCTCGGTTAAAGAACAAAAGACCACGATTTAAATTGAACTCTGTGAATTTATTTTCAATCATAGTGATTTTATTACAATTGCAAAGGTAATATAACAAATTTTATTACATAAATTATAATATTAAAAATAAAAAAATAAAAAATTATAATTATAATATCGTATTACGATTATTATTTATATTCATGTAAAAAAATCCACGAAATTCAAGCTCCTAAATCCTTTTTGAAGGCTACATATGCTCCTCTTCTCCACCCCATCTTAAATTCAAACTCATCCAGTTATGAAAATGAATTTTCAGATTTCCAGCTTATTTATTTTAGCTAGTGTTGAAAAACAACAAATATTGCCAGCCGGATACCTCTTAACCAAACACTTGTATTTTTAAGTAAACTTATAAATTGATTTTTTTATTATATTTATGTATTAAAATCAATATTTATTGACATCAAAAAATATAAAATTAATTTATTAAAGAATTATTATAAAAATTAGAA
Source organism: Adansonia gregorii (assembly GCA_038382025.1). NCBI lineage: Eukaryota > Viridiplantae > Streptophyta > Magnoliopsida > Malvales > Malvaceae > Adansonia > Adansonia gregorii. The sequence goes on along the minus strand of JBBYHO010356008.1, from coordinate 12,127 downwards.
AATTAATAATCAAAGTTTTTACTTTATAAAAAATTATTTAATTATTGATCATTTATATTTTTAGTATTAAATTAAGATTTAATTTCAGATTTTTTTTTAATTTGAATTATTTTATATTTGGGTTTTCTTGAATTCGAGTTTTTGATTATTTGATTCAAACTTAAATTTAAATTTTTTCAAATAAATTTTTATATTTGATTTATTTTACCACCTTTAATTGTTATTATACCCAACATAAACAGTTACATAATTCGCGGAACCTCAAGAGAGCAATTAAAATACTATTTTAAATATCACATAGAGTAGACCAAAAACATAAAGAAAACATTTTCCCCTGAAAAATCTTGAAACACGGCCTTTTTCAAGCTATTCAAGGGCACTGATTCCTTTCATTTTCACTTGTAGAATGTTTTAACACCTGCAATATCTGCTTGCATTTACGGCCTTCTTAGTTGGATTTCTTAAAACTTTTTAAAAGCATTTATTTTTTGCTCATATTTAAAAATAAATATAAAAATATAATTTTTCTTATACATAATAAAAACTTTTAAAAGATGCATATCTCATATTAAATACATGTTCGTCCTTAAACTATCATTTTGAATCCGAATAATATACCATGCAATGTATGCATTTTTTCAAAGAGTTGGCAAGTTTATTCCAAAATCACTTAATTGCTTTGATCATATAAAAAATTGTACTCAAGTGTCAGAATGCCAGCATAACTCAGGCCTCATTCTCATAGCATTTGCAATAAATTTATCTTAATTCAGCTGTAATATATACCGAGGACGAGAATACATGGAATTAAAGTTACATTTTGGTTGGAAAAGAAAAAGCCCTAAAATATTACCATTGCCGTGTGAATAAACTCACGTGTGCAAGTCAAGCTCATTCCCAACGCGTCTGTATATCTTCGGTCTCCACCAATTTTTACATAAATCTGCTTCGCCTTGCACTCCCTCCCTAACCTACGAACTCCACTGTGAAGCATCCCCCAAACCCTTTTTGGAAGCTTCATGTGCTCCTTCCTTTCCACCTCATCTTAAATCCAAATCCATGCGGTTGTGAAAATCAATTTGCCAATTGCCAGCTAATTTGTTCTAGCTAGTGTTCAAAAACAACAAATATTGGCAGCTAGATATGACTATACCTCTTCACCAGACATGTATTAATTTTTTAGCTATAAAAAGAGATTCATTAGCTCTAACATATATCACACTTGTTCTCAATTGCAGACTAATTTCCGAAGCCTCTGTCATTGTTTAGAAAAAGGAAGATGTCATCCTCTTCGAAAGTAATCTCATCAATTCTTTTTCTTTGTCTGTCTGTATTTATTTTCATAACACCCTCACTAGGGAACTTCCATACAAAATTTGGCATTACATGGGGCGGCGAGCAGCGTGCTAAGATATTCAATGGCGGCCAACTTCTCACACTTTCTCTAGACAAGGATTCTGGGTCTGGCTTCCGCTCCAAGCATGAATACCTTTTTGGAAGAGTCGACATGCAAATCAAGCTAGTATCTGGCAATTCGGCTGGAACTGTCACTACATGTTACGTGAATACAACTAATTTATAAATTCGATCATTGTTAAATATTCATTTCATTCTACAACTGATCAGCTAGCTGTCTGCAAGCATTAATTTCCATGGCTATATAATTGAATTTAGACTTGCTATATATATGTTCTGCAGTTATCTTCTGAAGGGCCAAACCATGACGAGATCGACTTTGAATTTTTGGGCAACTTGTCTGGAGATCCTTATATCCTCCATACCAATGTCTATAGCCAGGGAAAGGGTAACAGGGAACAACAATTTTATCTCTGGTTTGACCCCACCAAAGCCTTCCACACCTACTCTATTGTTTGGAACCCTCAACGTATCATGTAAGCAGATACATCGATCCTCGTTCAACCAGCTTGGAACTTAATCTATGATATGAACATCACAATCAAAATGCCATGTCTAATGATAATTTTTTCCCTTAAATTCAGATTCATGGTTGATAACATTCCTACTAGAGTTTTCAACAACATGGAATCAGTTGGTGTACCATTCCCCAGCAACCAATCCATGAGGATTTACTCAAGTCTCTGGAATGCTGATGACTGGGCAACAAGGGGCGGCCTTGTTAAAACTGACTGGACAAACGCTCCTTTTACAGCCTCTTACAGAAATTTCAATGCCAACGCCTGCATTTGGTCAGCCTCCCAATCATCATGTGCCTCCAATTTCGATCTGCAGGCAAATGCTTGGCAGGATCAAACTCTTGATCCAGCTGGCCGCAACAGAATAAGATGGGTGCAAAGCAAGTTCATGGTTTACAATTACTGCACTGACTTAAAACGTTTCCCTCAAGGTCTCCCCCGTGAATGCAAGCGATCAAGGTTCCTCTAGAGTCTAGACCCACCATTATTGTAAGTGTCAATGAAATTCTTTATTCTTCATTTGTTCCTGCAAATATCACTTCTCATTCTCATTTCCCATTTAATTTTTTCGTTGGATACAAATGATGAGCCTTATTAGAATAAAACTCAATGGAAATAGATCTTTAATGATTTAAAATGAAAATAGAAGAAAAAAAAAGAAATCTGAAAGTTGGAGGATGAAAGAAATAAATAAGAATCTTTGACACAATCCATATAAGAGTTGGACGCCACTCTTAAGGATGAGAAACCTAAAAGATAAATTTCACAAACTCATCACTGAAAAGACTTGGTTAAGAGAAAAGAATTAAAAATAATCAGTTACTTTATTAATCAATTCTTAATATCCTAAAAATAAGTATAAGGTTCCGTATTTATAGTAGAGGATTGGCCAAAAGTATTTACAAGAAAAGGAAACTAAATCCAAAGTAATTAATTAAGATATTACTTACTCACAAAGAAAATAAAATAGTCAATAAAATTAATTTTCTTACAAGCTAAGGAATTTAAACATTTATGAAAAAAAAGGAAACTTAAAGATTAAAAAATAATTTGCACACCAAAACTATCTTAATTTGGATGCTGTTGACTTTCTTGCTCAAGATGACTTCTAGAATCTTCAACGATCTTTCTTATCGAGCACATAATATACCAAGTTAACTCTTTTAACCCTTAATCATGTGATAGGACCTGTGTATTCGAACTCCTCCTTTTTTAGAACTTCTAATTTAGGCCAACTATGATGTGGCACTTCATCTCCCCTTTGTTGAGAAGGATTTAATGTTAAATCCACACCATCTCCATCATTTAAGGTGTCCTCTAAGTAGGGTGTAAGATCTCAAACATTGAACGTGGTGTTCAAATTATATTTTTCGAGTAAATCAACGTTGTAAGCATTATTATTTACCTTTTCAAGGACGCTAAAAGGACCACCAGCTCACGACATTAGCTTAAATTTTTTTTGATTAGGAAACCTCTTTTCGTAAAGGTGAATCAGCATAAGGTCTCTTTGTTTGAACATAACTCGCTTTCTCTTTTTGTTTGCTGATCTTACATAAGTTTTATTCTTCTTCTCAATATATTCTCTAACTTCCTTATGCATGTTCTTCACCATTTGAGCCTTCCTAGCTCTATCTATTTAGCTTCACTCGCTAATTGGTATTGGTGCTAAATCAATAGGTGTAGTTGGATTAAAACCATAGATCACCTCAAAAGGAGAATGTTTAGTAGCATTATCTACACTACGATTGTAAGCAAACTTTACATAGGCCAAGCATTCATCCCAATTCTTTAAATTCTTGTTCACCATCTTCCTAAGCAGAGCTGAAAGTGTTCTATTCACTACCTCAGTTTGCCCATCAGTTTGTGGATGACAAGCTGTGCTAAATAATAACTTGGTTCCAAGCTTCTTCCAAAAAATCTTCCACATATAACTTAGAAACTTAGCATCACGATAAAAAATAATGCTCTTAGGAATCCTATGCAATAGAACTATTTCCTTGAAAAATAAAGCAGCTACATGGCTTGAATTGTCAGTTCTATGGTATAGAATGAAATGTGACATTTTCAAAAAATATCCACTACAACCATTACCAAGTCCTTTTCCCGTGATGTCTTAGGTAAACCTAAAACAAAATCAATGCTTACGTGTTCCTAAAAATATTTAGGTACGAGCCAAGGCATGTATCACCCTTGTGCCATCTCTTTACTTTCTGCCTTTTTGCACGTGACACATATTTTTACAATTCTATGAACATTTTTATTCATTATTGGCTAAAAGAAGTGTGCTTTCAATTCTTCTAATGTCTTTTTTTTTTCACGAAAGTGTCTAGCAAGACCTCCATCATGAGCTTCAAGCAACAAAAGCTTTGTAATTAAACAAAAACAAATGCATAACCGCCCAAACTTGAAGAGAAATCCTTCGTGCCAAAAATAACCCTCTTTTACTCCCTTCGTGCACTCTTCTAGATTTTTGCAAAGTGTAGGTCCTCTTTGTACAATTTTATCATTAAATCAAACCTTATTAATCTCATATTAAGCATAAAGATGAGTGCATACCTTCGTGAAAGTGCATTAGCTATGATGTTAACATGCCTTTTCTTGTACTTGATTACATAAGGAAACGTCTCCAAGAACTCCATCCACTTGGCATGTCTTCTATTTAGCTTACTTTGTCCTTTCAAATGTTTCAATGACTTATGATCCATATGAATCACGAACTCCTTAGGTGTTAAGTAATGTTGCCAAGTTTCTAATGCTTGAATTAGTGCATAGAAACTTTTATCATAGGTTGAGTAGTTAAGACGAAAACCACTCAACTTCTCAATGAAATAGGCAATAGGATGTCCATCTTGCTTAAGAACAGCTCAATCTCAATTTCTAATGCGTCATACTCCACTTCAAAGGTTTTAGAGAAATTAGGTAATGCTAATATAGGAGCCAAACTCAACTTCTGCTTAATCAAGTCAAAACTTCGTTATGCTACAGCAGTCCACTTAAACTCTTTTTCCTTCTTCATGTATTTAATCAAAGAAGCTAGAATGGTGCTAAAATTCTTCATAAAGCATCTATTAAAAGATGCCAAGCCATGAAAACTCCGAGCTTTAGCAATATTAGTGGGAATTGGTCGCTCCTTGATATCTTTAACCTTCTATTCATCGATCTCTATTCCATTTTTGAAAATAACATAGCAAAGAAAAACTAGATGATCCTTGCAAAAGGTGCACATCTTGAGGTTGGCAAATAGCTTCTCTTTTCTAAACACTTCAAATACTTTTGGAAGATGCTTTATATGTTTATCAAAGTTCTTACTATAGACAAGTATGTCATCAAAATAGATAACAACAAAATGACTGTCCTAAAACACGGTTCATTAGTCGCATAAATGTGTGCTAGGAGTGTTGGATAAGCCAAAGGGCATGACTGCTTATTCATACAACCTAAACTTAGTCTTGAAGGTTGTTTTCCATTCATTACCTTCTTTCATTCGAATCTGATGGCATCCACTATTGAGATCAATCTTTAAAAAGATAGAGGAACTATGCAACTCATCTAACATGTCATCAAGACATGGAATGGGATAGCGATATTAGATTGTACTTGTTAATAGCTCAGCTATCTATACACATGCGTATCGATCTATCCTTCTTGGGCACCAAAAAAGCTAGTACTACACACGGACTCATGGACTCTTTAACAAAGCCTTTTTCCATCAACTCTGTTACTTGTTGGTCTAGTGGGCAAGGTTGAATCAAGTATTAGATCAATCTGGTGCTCTATGCCATAGATTAGTGCTAACTCTTTTGAAAGCTTTTATAAGAAAACATCCAAAAATTCCTCTAATATCTTATCCAATTTCGAATAGACAGCTCCACCTTCGCCTAAAATTTCTTTAACTATCAACAAATAAACAATCTTATTAGATATTAGAGCATGTTTTACCTCCCCCTTGTTGGGGAATAAGTTTTCCTTCATTACTTTGCTAATCACTAACTAGTCTTGTATTACCTAGGAAGACTGAGAGGTATCAATAGCACATGTTTACCATCCTTACAAACAAGATATGTGTTTCTACCTCCATGATGCATAACTTCTCGATCAAGCTGCCAAGGTCTTCTAAACAGCATATGGCTAGCACTTGTTGGTACCACATCACACGTTACTTTATCCTTATACCTTTCTATGGTAAATGACACCTTTATCTGTTTTGTAACCCTTACGTCTCTCTTGTTGTTTAGCCATTACAAACAATAAGGACATAGATGCTTAGTAGTGAGGTTTAGTTTATTAACCAATGCAGTCAAGGCTACACTAGTACGACTCCCTCCATAAATAATTAAATCATATACCTTGCCATTAATGTTACAACGGGTGTGGAAGATATTATCCTATTTTTCCTCATTTTTCTTTAATTGCATGACCAAATTGCGATGAATAACAATTAATTCTCCTTCATCAGGAAGTGCGACTTGCTCTTTTTCCACTTCTACTTTCGAATCTAACTCATCTTCACTAACAATTTTTTCAACTGATTCAAGAACGGTCATGACCTTCTTGTTAGGACATTAAGAATCTATGTGTCCATGGTTGAGGCACTTAAAATACAATCACCTTAATAGGATCTATGTCACAGCTTTTTGCTGATGGTTAGGAATTTTCAACTTTTTTTCTTCCTTTTTTCAACTACAGTCACCTTAGTAGGATCTTTTTTTTTTCAAGTTTTGTGACCGTTTTGGAGATATAAGATGAAAAAGAGGATGAGGTGCATGGTTTATTTACCCTAGATGTGCCTCTTTTGCGCTACCTTTTAATCTTTACAGCCAATGTAATCACATCATCCAATGTGGCATATGATTGTAACTCCACCAAATTTGCAATCTTCTTATGCAACCCACTAATGAATCTTACAATGGTTTGTTCTTGAGCCTCTTATAGATCACATTGCATTACTAACATCTCAAACCCTTTCACATAATCCTCAACACATTAGGCTCCATGTTGCCAAGTTTGCAACTCGAGAAATAATTCTTGCTTATAGTATTGAGGTACAAACCTCTTTTCCATAAGCCTTTTCATAAACCTTTATGTCGAGACTAGATTTTTTCCTTCATATTTTTTTTTGTGCTTTCACATTCTCTTACCATAGATTAGCATAATCAGTAAACTCTAGAGCTACGAGTTTTACCTTTTTAGCCTCAGTGTATTCTTGACACTTTAAAACTTTCTCTACACGTTGTACCCATTCTAAATACTCTTCAGGAGAGCTTGTTCCACAGAAATGTGGAATCTTCATCTTGATACTATCAGAGTTTTTTGGTTGGTAGCATTGCCTTGGTGCTTATTCAGGTTCACCTTCTATTCTCGAATCATCATACTCATTACTCTCCTCATGATCAATCCTTCAAGTGATTATTTTGTGGTTGATTCATGGCTCTGTATTTAGTTTGGCCTTACAACCCAGATTTGACCAGTTACAATATCCGCTCTTGAAAACATCCTTGCCCTTAAATATGAAAACCCTAATATGTGAACTGCTTGCACCACAAATACTCTTTCCTAACCTTTTCTTACTTTTTAAATGATAGCCCTTATCTTTGAATACACATAATCAACATCTTTAATTCATTGCTTAAGATCATTTGTAATCCAAATGATCTCAGCTTATCGTGCCTTCATAACAACCTTTTTATGCTCAAAACTTTAAGGCAAGAACAAAGGAACAAGTAAAACTAACAACAACCAAGGGTGCATAATATTATTTCCATCTCTTACATAGGGAACCTTTGTTCCTTTCAACCGATCAATGTGTTCAATAAGTGTGATTGCATTAGCCATTAATTGATAAAGGTAGTCATAACCTATCAAGCTATTAACCATAAATGCAAGCTATTAACCATAAGTGCACTATCAAATTTAGCCAAACTAGTAGCTACATGTAATGCTGCCACTCATGTTAATGCTGTTAAAAATGTGCTTAAAACCATCAGTGTCGTTATTGTACCTTATCTCATTAATTCTATAATAATTTTCAAGGCTTACCAATCTTCAATTGCTGTGCTCATTGATGTCTGTTTCTTAGACTTTCATTGCAACATAAACCTTTCCATGTTGTCGATTTGCCTGCCCATGGCCTTATATAATCTTCATTATCAAACACAAATCTGGAGATTAAAATCTTAATTGCTAGTCAACCCTAGTCGTTGTAGTCTCCAATAGCTTGAAATTCAAATTCATCAATGCAACTAATTTTCTCCAACAACTCCAAATGATGCAAGATCCTGTAACAATTACAATAGCACTTGCAACTACAACAACCCCACTTGCTGTAATGGCTTAATCCCATGTTTTCTTCAAAGCATATCCCAAACTCTCCATATGGTTTTACTATGCATTTCCCATACTTAACATATAATTGTTCTTTGCTATTACAATAACATTGTTTCGTACATAATTAACACATAGCTATGAAGATTTTGCATCACAATAAGCTATTCCACAGAGATTTGTATGCTTCACAAATGCATATGTAGTGTTCCTAAACTTAGACACACAATTCCATGCAGTATCAGCATCTAAAAAGTTATTAGGTGACATTTCTTTCCCATGGTGTTGAATAACTATTGCAATACCACAGCATTGACCTCAAAGAGTTTGTACCTATTGTTGTTTAGTGCAATCTCACCATTTCATTTTATAACTTCCATCAATTTAGAGACATCAGTAGCAATTTTTGTAGCTTTAATAACAAGAGCATTTGAATTCATAGCAACAGCCTTCACAACCTTAGTGAGTTTTACACTTACCCAAAAATAACTTGCATGTTGAATTTCTCGAACCATATATCACCCTAAAAAATCAAATAGCTTCAATCTCTTAGCTTTTAGATTCAACTTGTCACTAGAAAAGCAAGAAACTTTGACTGTGATGATTTTTGGCAACATAGATTGCAAACTCATGGTTTTCTCATTGGTGATTTTTACTTTAGCAAGCTTTAATAGCGTGACAAGTATATCTCCCTTTATAGATATTATGTTAGACTCAAGAATTCTTATCATAATAAATAAAGCATGAAATTGAGCAATTATGACAACTGAGATTGTCCATTACCAACCTGTCAATCTTGAGCTTCATCAACTCTATCAGTATCTTGGCAGTAGGACACTTGCCTTTTAACATCATAAAGATCGACGTAGGAACCCAAATCTACATCCCATGCTTCATTATGGTCTTCTCTATTAATTTCTTCTTAGCAAACTTCATAGTGAGACCAAAGCCTTTGCAAAATGGACTAGTGCTTATCCTTCTGGTCATTTATACAAGTGTTAACTATAGTAGCCTGTGTTACCATCCATCTACCAAGTGTTTACTGTTATAGTTAATCATAACTGTTATAACATCAATACCTTTTTCCACTACCAATAACCTAAAACCATAGGGAATATTGACTTCAACAAGTTTAGTTTTGTACATAACCATCATCAAAATAACCTATTCCAATTTCTCAACCGTATGAAACCTAGAGATATGCCCAGCAATATAAAGTTGTATATCTTTAACAGTAATAAAACCAATAATTAACCATTGATCATTCCCAATATCCATTTTAGTAGTAAATGTATCAAGCTTAAACTCATCGAAGTTTTGAAATACTTTTAAGTCAAAGATGGTGTTTGTTAGAATTTGATTTATGGAAAAAGAAAAGATTTTTGGTGATGAGGCTAGGAGAAAAATCGATAAATAGGATAAGAGAGAGATGGCAGGGCTCTCATGTGTGGATCTTATTTAATTAGAATTTCAGGTTTTGCATTCATGTTCTTAGTAAAGTCATTAACCTTTTTCACTCGGATCTGTAACAAAATTCTTTTCTTGTTGATGAATAAAATACTGCCCATCATGAGAAAAAATCAATTTCCATCGTATTTTCGACCTTTTTAGTTGTTGTTGAATTGTCCATTCTCATAAACATTTCATCAAACATCTTTGACATATTCAAATGAAAGTTCTCAAACTCGCTTCAAAAATTTAGACACAATTGCTTTGTTGAGCTCTCAAGTTTAGTGTTGAAGCGCATTAATCCCTTTCGCAATTTAGCAATATTGTCTTCCAACAATATGGACAGCCATGGTCGAGTCTCAATGGCTCAGATACCAATGATACAGGCCAAACTCCATGAAACAGTAAATATAAAAAATAAAAAGGAAAGTAGGAAAGATAGAGAAGAATTTATACAAGATAGAAGAAGATTTGAGAAGGTAAGAAAGAGAGCTAAGACAATTTGTAACTGAGAATTCTAATATCGACTCTTTCATCCCATAATTGTCTTTACATAATAGCTACCTTCTATATTAGTTACTAGGCTCATGACTAATTAGCTAATGTTAGATCTGATATTAGACCTTTATTTAGTTTGACCTTACAACTCGTATTTAACCCATAACATTATATTTGGTAAGGTAAATCTTAAGCAGATTGACGTAATCATCAAACCCTAAAGTTACCATAACACAAAGCAAATTGTCTCCGTTAATTATCTCCCTCTTCTCCTTCTAACGCTTGTTGATGAAGGCTAAATTGGAACTCACAAGAGGTTCGTTTACCTCCGATGAATCCCATGTGGCTGTCACAGTTTAAGAAATAAATAATAAAAGAGAATAGACTAGAAGAGAAGAAAAAGAGAATTTAGAGAGAAGTTGATAAATTTTCCTTGATAAATTATAGTTGTTTACAGAAGTGGAATATATAGTCTGATTATGGCATAACAGAATGAGCTAGATTCTAGGACTAATAATAGAATATTGACAGTTGTCACACTCTTAAAAATTCTATTCCTCAGCTGATGATTACCCTACTCAGCAACGGTTACAGCTGATCTGTTAGTAGCTCCTTGTCAGCTTAGTGGCTTCAGCCAGCTCCATCTGCTCCTCAACTTGCATATTCTTTTTGATAGCTCTAACTTATCTTACAACTTCAATTCATTCTCCTTCAACTTCTTTTCTGCCACCTTATTACAGTCTCCTTCTTGATTCATCACAATACCCTATTCTTCAGATGATCCCTGTCCCCAAGGATTAAAAGATGGAAACCAAGACTGTAAAATAGTATCCCCCTAAGTAACATTCTCCAGTCTCAAATTAGACCAATTAATTAGAAAGTCGGGTTACTAGCTGATTATTTCATTTGACTATCTGTTTATCTAATACTGAAGCAGGATATACTAGTGGTTGTCCATCAACTCCTATGTCCGGGGGATTAATACTTGGGATTATCTTTGACCTAACCTTTTTATTCAATAAGCTCACATGAAAATAGGATGTATTTTTGAATGGGCTGGTAATTGTAATTTGTAAGCAACATAACCTACCTTAGCCACTACTCGATAAGGACCATAAAATTTGGATGAGAGCTTTAAGTTCTTTCTTAAAGCTAGTGAAGTCTGTTTATAAGGTTGAAGCTTAAGATATATTGGGTGAAAGGCAGTGCTAAAATTTGTAACAGTACCTAGCTGATTCATAAGTTCTTGCCAAAAAATACTAGTAAACGTCTTTTCCTGTCCAAGATAGCTATTTTTGGGCTGCCATGAAGTTTATAAATATAGTCCAAATATAGCTTAGCTATATCAATAGCCGTATAGAGATGAGAAACTGCCAGGAAATGAGCATACTTGGTATACTTATCAATAACTACCGAAATACAATTGAACCTTGCTGATGATGGTAATCCTTCAATGTAGTCTACTGTGATGACTTCTTAGGCTTGTTTAGGGATAGGCAGTGGTTGTAATAATCCTGGATAAGCCACATGTTCATCTTTAGCCCTCTGACATACTTCACACTACTACACAGTCTTTTACTTGAGTTTTCATCTTAGGCCAATAAAGATTAAGCTTCAATTTGTGATAAGTGGCCTAAATTCCTGAGTGACCCCCCTTAGGGAAAGTCATGAAGAAGTTGTAGTACTTGTTGTCTCAAAGTACCCTAACTACCAATATATACTCTTCATTTAAAACGAATAATGCCATGAGAGAAAGAGTAATTAGGCACCTCTGTAGGCTTCATTGTCAAGGCAGTGATAAGTTTCTGAGCGTGAAGATCACTACTGCAGTTTTTTTCAATATCTTTCACCCACCCAGGAATTAAGGTAGTAACTGTAAGATTGAGAAATTAAGAGTTGTCTTTATGCTATTTTGATAGAGCATC
>JBBYHO010355679.1:7313-17787 GCA_038382025.1 Adansonia gregorii | reverse complement strand
TCTATATATTCCATTTCTTTTGTCCTTTATTATATTCAGACAAGTGACTATATTTGTGTGGTTTAGATACCTTTTTGTATATTATATACTATATAATATATATTATATATTCCATTTCTTTTGTTCTTTATTATAATCATACAAACGACAATATTTGTGTGGTTTAGATACTTCTTTTTATGGGGAATTGATTACAATTCAAGTTATTTTTCATTAATTTTAGAGTTTTCCTTTTGATGTTACAGTCTTGTAGATTCATTTGAGGTGGAGGATAAAAGAAAAGTTTTGAGTCCTTTTGACTCTTATCTTCTTCTTAGTGTTGTCGATTGTCACCCATCTTCTCATAATACTGTAAAGTTGTCAAGAGGAACTCATTTCTTTTAGGTAAGCTATCTTTCTAATTATTCTTTAAATTAAAAAGTATTTTTATTTATATTATTGTGGACATTTCTTTTGTAAGGAGCTCATATTATTGGCATTTGTTATTATGAATATAGAATGCTTTAAATGGATTGTTATGCTTGCTAATTTCTAACTAATTTTGTAATTGTCAATTTTTTGGGCCTTGGCTATATTAAGTTATATTTAAATACTTATGTTATGTTGTTTTTGTATTTAGATTTTTTTAAGCAGGAAATGGATAAGAGTTGGCTGCAAAAGTCAAGGCTAAGTCAAGAGTACATAGATGGCGTACAAAATCTGAACTTTGCTTTTTATAAAGCTAGGAAAGATAACAGGATACTATATCCTTGTTTAAAGTGTATTAATATTGATTGGCATATGCATGAAATTGTCTATAAACATTTAATTTGTTTTGGATTTTTCTTGGGGCACACACAATTGTATTTTCATAGAGAGTTCATACCTTCTAGATCATCTTTTAAAGCTCCTCAAATTTCCACCAACAACAGTCAACATTAGTCTACTAGAGAATATAACATAAAAGGCATGTTACGAGATGCATTTAATATGTTTAACCATAGTTTTCAAACTTCTACACCAGAAATTTTGGATTTAAATAAGAACATGGCTAGATTAAATAATTTTGCTAAGATAGAAAGAGAAGTAGGTGATCAAGAGCCCAATGGAAAAGCGGCAAGGTTTTATAAGTTGCTTGATGAAATGAATGAAAACTTTATAAGGGATCTAAGCATCCAAAATTGTCTTTTTGTATTTGTCTTTTCCACTTGAAATGCTTAGATGGGTGGATAGGAAATTTTTTGACACTATTATTAGAATTTCTTAAAGAAATGTTTCCTTTTGCAACAATCCCTAAATTTTGTAAGGATGTTAAGAAGATGATAAAAGATTTAGGTCTTGGATACGAGAAAATTCATAGTTGCCTGAGTGACTGTATGTTGCCATGTCTATGGCAAGTCTGGATGGTTGGATGAAAATATAAAAGATAATGTGCTTGAGCTTAAAGGTGAAACACATTTAAAAAAGAAACATGCGAAGATTTGAAGGTATTTTCCTTTAATGCCAAGACTTCAACGAATTTTTATGTCTTAAAAAACGTCTGATTCTATGAGATGGCATCATGATGAAAGGACTGATGATGGGTTATTAAGGCATTTTGCGGATTCTCTAGCTTAAAAAACATTTGACAAAAAATTTCCATGCTTTGCTAATGATCTTTTAAATGCGAGGCTTGGACTTGCATATGATGGTTTTAATTCGTTTAAAATGATGAGTACTTTTTATAGTACTTGACTGGTTGTCTTGGTTCTTTATAATTTACCTCTATGGATTTGCATTAAAAAATTTTCCTTTATCTTGTCTATGATAATTCCTCGGGAGAAAGGTCCAGGGAATGATATTGACATTTATATGCAACCTCTTATTGAAGAGTTAAAGCAGTTATGGGAAGGAGTTGACACACATGATACACCAAAAGAGAGAACTTTCATTTACGTGCAACTTTACTATGGATTGCAAATGATTTTCCTATTTATGCAAATCTTTCTGGGAAGAGCACCAAAGGTCGTTATGCTTGTCCTTGTTGTGCTGTGTAAATATGTTTCAAATGGCTATATGATGGAAAGAAATTCGCTTATATGGGACATAGTTGGTGGCTAGATCATAACCATAGATTTCGATTCCGAAAACATATTTTTTATAGCACTGAAGAGTTTAGAAAAGCACCTGAGCCTACTACTGGGTCTAATATCTTGTTGATGTTGAAAGATAGCAATTTCACTTATGGAAAGACCAATCAGACGAGTAGCATATTATCAAGGAAAAGAACGAGGGAGGTGTATGAAGGTGATGATGTTGATAATCAAAGTGATGGGAGGTCAAGGTTGCCACTTGCTTGCTTTAGGATGTCCAAGAAGGAAAAAGATATGTTTTGTAAGGTACTGAAAGATATAAAGGTCTCGGATGCATATGCTTCTAGTATATCAAGATGTGTGAATCTCAAGGATCAAAGGCTTTCTTCCTTAAAGTCACATAATTATCACATCTTAATACATGACTTACTTCCACTTGCTTTATGTTGTTCTATGTCAAAGCAAGTGACCTCCGAAATAATTGAACTTAGTAATCAAATAAAAGCTATCTGTGGTAAAGTTCCCAAGATCGAAGAGCTTGAAAAACTTCAAGATTGAACTATTCTGACTTTATGCCACTTAGAAAAAAATTTTCCTCCATCGTTCTTCACCATAATGGTGCATTTGTTGTCCATCTAACTTATGAAGGAAAAGTCGATGTACCCATTAGAGAGGTATTATGTTATTATCTTCTTATAGTGTTATCTTCAACATAAAGTATAAGTGCAGAAATTAATATTGTTATATATTATATTATAGGTTTTTAGGAAAGTTAAAATCCTATTGTCAAAACAAATGCTATTCGGAAGGGTCAATTATAGAAGGATATTCAATAGAGGAGTGTATAACATTTTGTGCAAGATATTTGGAAGATGTTGTAACAAGATTTAATAGATCGGGAAGAAATGTTGGTTCCCACATAATAACTTAGTCGAGACATACTTATTTGAAAGTTTTGGACAACAAATCGATAAAGTTAAAGTGGAAAAGCTAGATGAGAAATAAGTAGATGAGAAATAAGTAAGTTTTAGTATAGTATTTATTTTTAACAAAAAATCTTTAAAATTTGTGCTTTCTTAATTTAACATATTTTTTGTTCATTGTGAGTATAGAAACAACTTAAGAGCTCATCTACATTCTCGATGATTACACCTCCATCAGCTTGATAAGTTATTCATAGAAAATTTTCATGAGTCGTTACGAAAAATTATGAATAACATAATTCTTTCTAAATTCATTAAGTTTAGTATGTTGTTTTCCTTTTTGCATAGAAAATGATGAAATTTTGTGTCTTGTAGTAAATTTGGAGTGGAAGAGATGTTAGCGAAGAAGTAAAATGTCTTTTAGAAGGATCGAACAAAATTGTGAAAAGATACAATATATTCATCATTAATGGATTTAGACTTCATACAAAATCTCGTGAAAGATTTAGGATAACTCAAAATAGTGGAGTAGTTATTACTTATTAAACTACAAGCTATGCTAGTGCTAGGAGTAGTAATCCGGTGGAAGGAAATATGGATTATTTTGGAATTATTAATGATATCATTAAGTTGGATTATTATGGCAAGTGGAAGGTCATGTTGTTCCGATGTGATTGGGCTGATGTGAATACTTCTAGAGGCATTCAGAAAGATCAATTTAGATTTATGATGGTGAATTTCTCTCGATTAATTCACATTAGACAATAATTGATTGACGAGCTATATGTTTTCTCATCTCAAGTAAAACAAGTCTTTTGCTCTAAAGATCCAAATGATGAAGGTTGGTATGTTGTACTTCGTAACACACCTAGAGATTTGTTCGATACGGCTGATGAATGTCGAGAAGATGTCAAACAAAGAGTTGAATGCTTGCCACCTTTTGCCGATTAAAACTTGGATAAGAATATCTCTAATACTAGTGCAGAAGTTCATTAGGCTCATAAAGATATTCCTGAAGACATTTATGAACCTTGATGGATAAAGCAAATTTAATAAGATTATTATATAGTTTATACTTTTGTCATTTTATTGCTTGATAAGTATTGCATTTTACTATAAGTAATACTATTATTATTAACTTAAAATTATTGTAGATAATATGCCGAGGAGAAGATTTAAGGATTTAAATATTGTTCACACCCGTTCAAAACCAGAACCCACTGATGCTTTGGCTGCATCTTCTTCGACAATTCCAAATATGCCTTTAGGAAATAAGACTATAGAGAATGCAGTTCATACTAATTTGAACATAGGTATTATTAGATGACATAAAAGTTCTTGTTTATGTTAATTGTTCAATTTTTGAAGTTGTTAATTTTATTTGACTTTTTTTTTGTAATCGATAATATTAGGCAACACACAACTCGAGGTCATACTACTTTGAAGGAGTTATGGGAACTACCTTCTGATGAACATATTGTTATCTTTAAAAATAGTGATAACTAGTCAATTGGTCCGGAAGCATAAGTATTGGCTAGCTTTCTAGGTATGATTGCTTGAAATGAGAAAAATGTGCCAATCCATTACGAATCAGGGCATGAAGAGCCAAAAAGTTACAAGCTTAAGGTTTTGGACTTTATTGAGGTACCAAAATAAGTTCTTTCACATTACTTTTGACATATTACCTTAAGAATTTTATTTCTAATCAGAACTAACTTTATAAACTTTTTTTCATTTCAGCAACGATTGGCTTTAGATATTCCACCATCATATATTTTAAAGTCAGTGAGAAAAAATAGAAAGATTTTAAGCATAACTTGAAGAAAAAGTACTTCGATTGAAATATTGATATTATTGTCACAAGACAAAACATATCGCATGGTGTAGTTGGTTGGCAGTATGAGAAACTTATTGACTTCTGGTATCTGAAGAAAGGGAACGTATAATGATGTTTTTATTTAAGTATTTGGTATTTTTTATAATACAATTTTTTGTAACATATATAATTATTTATGTGTTTGACTAATGCACAAGCAGGACTCTCTAGCAAAAGGTAATAGAAATATAGTTACACAAGTGATTCAAATAGCTTTACTAGAAAAGCACATCAGAAAGTAAGTTTTCTATTTTCTAGATTTGATCAAAAAATGTTGTTATTATTTATAATGTTTTAATATAAATACCGCATTAAAAGTTACTTTATAGAAAGTGAAGTAAGGTGAAAAAATAGGACAAGTTAAATTATTCCAATTAACTCACACTAAGAAAGATAGCTCTTGTTTGAATGTTGAGACACAGTAGATAATGGCATGTTAAGGTAAATATATATTTTTTCAATTTAGAAACCTATTTTGTAACTATAATATTAATTTAATTATTTTACAGGAAAAAGCTAAGGAAAAAATGGCTGAAGATCAAGCTACTACACCATCAGATAGCTTAATGAATTTGCATGATGTAGAAAAGGAAATATTCATTGATGTTGCTGGAATAGAAAGACATTGACAGGTTCGAGGTTTCAAAATGGGTCGAATGCCGTCCACCTACTATGGTGCTAGTTTTAACGATATAGTTGCTCATAAACTCGCTCTACACAAGAAGTTTAGAAGTTGAGACATAAGATGAAAACTATCTAAGAGCACTTTGAGGAAGCAGAAGCGATGAGACAAGCACAGATAGCTAGGTTAGAGGAAGCAAGAGAAGAAGGCAGAAGAAGATATGAGCAACTCTAATCGAAGTTTGACTCGATGATAAATTTAATGCAGCAAAAGTTCTTACAAAATCTATCATTTAGGTAATATAATATCTTAGTTTTAAGTCGTTTCACTTATTTAAATTAATGATATGTATTACATATGTATGCTAATCTAATATATATTTTGTATATTAGGGTTAATCAAATGATAACGTTTGTGTTGTGAAAAACTATTTTTTATCGACTTTACTTTAACTTTATAGCGGTTCTAATTTTTGCATTATTCTAAGTTTTAAGCACTTTTTGTTTTTAACTGAATTGGGAAAAAATTGTTGTATAAAGATTTTTTATAATATAAAATTATGTTTTTATAAATTTTGAAATTGTTTTCTTTCGAATCTCTGCTATAAGATTATCATAAACAAAAATATTTATAAGAATTGTACTAGAAATCAAAAAATATGACATTAATAAAAAAAAAGGCAAAATTTTCAAAAAAAATAAATTCTAAAAATTTAGCAACGTTTTATGAACAAAACGCCACTATTAATATGATGTTTAATGAACATGCAAAAGAATAATGGCATTTTTTAAAATAAATGCCATTAATTAATCAGATTTAGTGGCATTTGTAACTATAAATGCATTAAATGGAAGTGCTTGTGGCATTTGTGTAGTATAAACGTCGCTAAATAAAAATGTTTAGCAGTGTTTTACAATCCAAGCGCAACTAAATACTTTCATTTAGCAGTGTTTTTCAATTTAAATGCCGCTAAATACTTCAATTTAGTGCATTTATATTATGAAACGCCGTTAAGGAATTTCTCTTAACCATGAAATTTTAATCTTTAATGTCATTTATAAACGCCGTAAAATGTGTATAAAACCCCTCTAAATTAGCGACTTTTTTATACAAAAAACACTATTAAAATTTTTGACACAGTTTTGATACATTTTTTATAGCATTCTAGGAAATCGCCACTATTTTTTTAAAGGCGTTGAAAAAAACCGCTTAAACATTAAAAAAGCACCGCTAAAGATCCGTTCCCTTATAGTATTAGTATAATGACTTACCATGTTGTACATCTCATATGTCTTAAATGCCTTACCTTGGCTAGGTTTTTTATCGTTGAAATTAAATCCTATATAAGATACATTTTACATCAACCAAAAAACACTACACACATTTTTACATCAACCTCCAACGTTTAAAAAAAATACTATTTTTTTAGCTCTTCTTCAGCCTTTCAAAAACCCTGTACTGCCTTTATATTTCTTCTCAAAACCCCTTCCATTGATATTACGATTATCAAGCTCATTCTTGGCCACCTTTTTTCGCTAATCCATAGTAAAAGAAAAAAAGAAAATGAGCCATAAGTGTAGAGATTTTTCTACTCAACATCACCAACAAGGTTAGGGAATATTTCTTATTCTTTCTCCATTCATTTACTTGCATTTTACATTTTCATCATTATAGCGAGACTTGAATATGATGACTATGACATTATGTTAGGAAGTTCATGCATTTTGTGGCCTTGTTGTCATAGACTTAGGACTTTTGGTGTTTTTTTATCCTTTTACCATATTTCTCTATGCTTTTATGCCTTGTTCATCTTGAAAGCATGTTATGATGTTGTCTTAAAATTCCAGCAAGCTTTTCTTTTTTGTCTAAGCCTGTTCACATCATTTTCATAGCAATATTATTGATGCCATTCATGAAGTTAGCATTTCCATGCATTTTCTTGTCCATTTCTTTGCATTTTTGTTATCATTTCATGTTTAAATGCCATTTTTGCTTATTTGAGCATGTCTTCTGTGTTTATTGTCATGAATATCATATTTAGTTCATCGCATGCTTGTCAAAATGCTTGTTTGATGCTTGTCAAAATGCTTGTTTGGTGCTTATCAAAAATTTATTTTTCAAAAGCACCCCAAGTTAAGGCTATATTAACTTCAATAAATAGAGATTACCATAGACTTAAGGTTTTCTATCTATTGGTCTTTTAATCTTGAGGAAAAATGAAGCTTTCCATGTCTAGATTTAAAGTTGAATGAGGCTAAATATTTTGATTTTCGAAAAAAAAAAGGTCTTTTAAATTGTCCCAACTTGTTGGTGCCTTGATCTTGTTGTCTAAAGTTCCTCACTAGTGACATTCTTAATGGGCTGTTCCATTATCCCAAATAACTTTGAGATTGTGCGAATGAGCTTGTAAAGCCATTATATACCCTTTCTTGCCATGGACATTTGAATGTCTATAGCCCGATTCTAGTTCTAGGAAGCTTGAAAAACTAAAAATTTCCCTTGTTTCATGTCTGCAACATTGTAGTCGTAACTTTAAAAATCATTTTTGAACGTTAAACATTTTTCATGAATTTGATAATATTTTCCTTTAACGAGAATCGGATTACCTTTCCAAAAGTATTTCATTTGCCCTTGAATCATTATGGATAATGAAGTTACAATTTTTCAAGCCAATGCTATCTAGAATCCCTAGGTTTACCAATTTGCTTTTTGTTTGGGCCATTTTTTGTCCTTCAGATTTTTTTTTTTGGGTTCATAATTTTTTTTTTCAAAAATTTCATAAAATTTCCTTTCCAAAAATGTTTTGTTTATGATTTAATGATTCTAATGAGTCTAGGATAATTTTTCAAATTCTACTATGTCTTATTCCCTGCACATGCTGCTAGTGTTAAACTAATCCCAACTTCCGCCTAGAAATTGATTTTCTAGTATTTTTGGAATATGTTTATATTAATCATCATCGAGTTATCTTTCCAGTGATACCTCATCCGACCCCTAAGACCTTCGGATCAGCCCAGAATAAAATCAAAAAGGGGACTAGCGTGAGGCTGTTCCCCGTTTTAGCATTTGTCACAATTAATTAATTTTTCTGAAATCCCTCTCCAGGGCATTCAAATGCCTTATGTGAGTTCGATCCATTGCCATTAAGTCTAAAAAATATGTGTCCACCCCTAGGCTCAGATCAAGGGATGAACATTTTTCCAAATTTTATCAACCTCTATTTTTCTCAATTCCTACTTTTTAAATCAAAATCGTCAATTTTGTCAAGAAATGTCAAAAATGTCACATTTGTCTAGAAATAGTTAATTTCTATCAGTTTAAGCTTTCTAATCTCGTCTTTTAAAAAATCATCAAAAATCAAATTTTCTTTCTCTTGAATTTTCTCTAGGTTTTTCAAAATTCAAATCCGATTTTCGCACCTCAAGCAACCACTGAATCCAAACGTGTCTCAAAAATTGTTATCTTTGTTATTTCTGGATAACCGATGACAATTGCGAGATACATTCCGGTTGTCCCTCCTCTTTCCCTTTTGTGTGATTTATTTTATTGCAATATTATCTCATTATTTTGTCTTACTAACGCATTTTTTTCCATGGCATTCGCCTTGCATTTTATGTTTCCCAATCGTTTAAAAAAAAATCATAAAAGCAATGTTTCATGTCGGTATCCTTTCATTGCTTGACACAAAATATCCTATTTCAAAAATTAAATTTGAAGATTATTTTATAAGAAATATCTATGTTTCTCACTTCTTCGAGTTACATATGGGATTAAAATGTTTTTTAAAATCTGAATTTACTATTTTATACAAAATTCATTCATAAAAAAGGACTTTATTGAAATAATGAAAACTGATTTCGAGCGTCGTGGGGGTATTGATACTTCTCTACACGTAACCAACTCAACTGTTGAATATTTGGACCAAGTAGACCATAAAATCGATGTTTCAAGTTTTATGAGCCAAAATATCGAATTCGATAGGCATCCGAATATACTAGCCCAAACAATCAGTGGCAACTTTAAGCATTTGCCATTTCGTGGTGCCCATCCAAGACCAGTTGGAAGAGCAATTCGTTCGACAGCCCTCCCTTCATGATTAAAAACTGAGAATCCATACTTTCTTACTCCCATTATATCAAAAAAGAAAAGTTTTGGTCGAGAGGGCACATCCTCGTCGAGACAATTATTTTTAAGTTGTGTGAGCTTCCCTCGCGATGAGGTAAGGCACGTTGCCGACAAGAAGTATTTCATCTCTTCCTACTAATTCTAGTCTCGGATCAGTCAAATGTTAGATTTTTTTTTTTTTTTAACTCCAGCGTTTTTTGTGTTTAAAAGTTATTTAATTTCTAGGATATTAGTTTTTTTATCATTGGTTATTTATCCTGATTACGTTTGACTTTGTTTATTAATTATAAATCCTCTGCGTTGTTAGTTTTATTTTGGTTTCACTTCTGTTTTTATAAATTTAATGCTTAATGTATTTTTATTCTCAATATTTATACCTTTAAGCTTTCTTTCATTTACTTTATTCGTTAAAAATATTGTATGATATTAACATTTTAACAATATAGGTTTTATCTGGGAATCATTGCAACCGCCTCTATTTTTAGGTCAATATATTTCTCATATTACAATTGTTTTTTTTATAAGTTATGCATGTCAATTTTCCTTTTCTGTTTTTAATGTTATCGTATGTTTAAATCTTTTACAACCTAAAACTCAGATGTGCCTAAATGTTGCACGATGAATAAAATGTATCCTACGTTTTGTTCTTGTTGTGATAGTATTATATTTATTTTGTGTAAGTTAAGATATAAAATATCTATGTGAATTTCTATTATTAATTATTCATTGTTTTCTATTTTTTTTTTAATTTTACTAATCTTATAAGTTTTTTGTGAACTAAAATGATTTTTCGCGCAATGCTTACGTGAACATACTAATAACATATTCATGTGCAATGCACATGATCATATACTAGCATATATAAAAGTATGGGAGA
>JBBYHO010355569.1:0-28169 GCA_038382025.1 Adansonia gregorii | reverse complement strand
AAATTACTATTTAAAAATACTAAAAATATTTCATATTAAATCTCAAAATACTATTAAAAAATAACAAATAAAAAATATTTCATATTAAATCTATTACTATTTAAAAATAATAACAATTAAAAAATATTTTATATTAAATCATGATTTACTATTTAAAAATTAAAATATTTTATATTAAATCTTGAATTATTATTTAAAAATAATAAAAAAATAAAAATATCTTATATTCGATCCAATTACATTCGAGGGCAAACGAGATACTATCGTCTGATCATGTCTGAGGGTAAGTGAGATACTATCGAAAAGCTAATCAATTCCCTACAAGGGAAAAATATAGAAAAATTTAAAATGACCATTTAGGGTTCGAAATTAATTTTTCAAGTTAGAGTCATAGTGCTGCCAATGCTAAAACAGAGATGTTTCACATGTTTAGTTATCTTAAGCTCATATTATGGTCTCGAACAAGTGAATGTCTGTCACTAAGGGTCCAAGGCACTGGATTTTCGATCCATTCAAAGTCTCGAGGTAATGTAGGGAAGTGAATCAATCTGATCTCCATGCCATTTGAATGTCAACACAAAAACTTGACACAAGGTATTTAATTAAACACTTGGTCAAACGAATAAGTATTTTTTTAAGTTTGAAAAACATTATCTATTTTGCCTAATTAGGCCTTAAATCCAAACACAAATGATTAATTTTTCCCCAAGATTAATGAGTTAATATGTTAAAAGCATTAGAAAAATGTTTAATCCCATTTATTTGAATAAATATTGGCTTAACGAAGCTAAAAAAAAAAAAACGAAAGAAACCATACAAATTGCCCCGGTAATAGGTGTTATGGTGTCTTAAGGTAGACCTAAAGGGCCATAGAAAGTATCATTTTCCCACTATGGCTTGGATTCACGTGGATAGTATAACAACATGTCCAAGTCAAAATATCCTTATCAAGATGATAAGGTATCCTTAGGGATAGAATTGAAAACCTATGCGATGGGGTTCATTTGTCATTAACTAAGGATCATCGATGCCAAGCCATTAGTCAGACAGTATAATGACTTAACCGAGTTAAATTTGTCCTTAAAGAGATTATATGAGGTTTATTGAGATAAGGCCAACAATGACATTCGATTATTGTCATTTATCGATTGATAAGTGTTGAGCTGTCCACTTGAAAGCATAATAGCTAACTCTGGTGACAGTCATTCTTAACGAGGTGAACAAAACCTCTCGAGGCCCAATTAACTACTTAGGTGACGACAACCATTTATTGCCACTTATTGGTTGGTGTATAGTAAGCTATTAATTAGACAACATAAGGCTTAACTAGATCAAATTTGTCCCTAATAATATGTTATTGTATCTCTTAGGGCAAAATTTACAACATAGGTGAAGACATTTATTCATCATCACTTAGTGAAATGAAATGTTAGCTATCAATCAAACAAGATAACGACTTGGCCTAGTAAGTTATTAAGGCATATGATGCCTTATAAGGAAAAGATGCAAATGTCAATGACAATATGCATTCATCATCGCTCGGACATAATAAAGTTACATAGGAGTGAAAGGTAAGAAGTGTTTCCCTAAGTGTTTTATTCTCAAGGTTATTCTAGCAGCACTTTGGTATGATATGACATAGTTTAGCTCATATAGCTCCACTATATAGGGTTAGTTGAGTTTAAATCATATCCTTACCTATTCTTCCATCTAGTAAAGACAACAGAGGCACCTTGATCCTAGTTGCATCTCAAGTTTGACGAAATAGGTTTAAATTGGTAGATGTATTTACCTATGCCCATGTGAACTATTTATCATGAAAGCATTGGCAATTTACAACCTATAAGATATTAGTAGCCCTATAGGACAGTGACCATCAAATAAGCAAATAACTCACTCCGAAATAATTATCAGGTTTTATTCTTTCTTTAAGGAAAAGTTGCCCGAGAGTATAATGTAAATGTGAGTGCTTAGTACGTGTTAGGGAAACAACAAACCTTTTTATTTCACTCTTTACTACCATTCAGAAATTAATATAAATTTTTTAGGCAAATGGAAATCCCTAGTAATAATAAGAAAAAAAGTACAAACGCCAAGTTATTGAATAAAATTTAATGAAAAACAAAGCACAAGGAAGGGGATTATAGCTAAATTAACAACCAAAAGCTAGAGAAATCTAAAAATCAGATAATATACGGCTAGTTGTTGGCCAAAGAAACCAAAAGCTATGTGAACTGTTTATCACGAAAGCATTGGTAATTTGCAACCTAGAAGATATCAGTAGCCCCATAGGACAACAACCATCAAACAAGCAAATAACTCACTTTGAAACAATTATCAGTTTCTATTCTTTCTCTAGGGAAAAGTTGCTTGAGAGTATAATGTAAATGTGAGTGCTTAGTGCGTGTTGGGGAAACAACAAACCTTTTTATTTTACTTTTTACTACCATTCAGAAATCAGTATTAATTTTTTAGGCAAATGGAAATCCCTAGTAATAATAAGAAAAAAAGTACAATCTCCAAGTTAGCAAATAAAATGTAATGAAAAACAGAGCATAAGGAAGGGGATTATGGCTAAATTAACAACCAAAAGCCAGATAAATCTAAGAATCGATAATATACGACTAGTTGTTAGCCTAACTCTTTAACTAGTCCCTAGTGAAGTCACCAAGCTATTGTAACGTACCCCCAATGATGGGAAGCATGCCTAACTTGGGTTTTATTGCGAGATAGGGTGAAAAAGAGGTTTTTCATGTATTTAGAGTTAGAGGGCCATTGAATGAATTGCTTGCCCAATAAATCTTGTAACGACCACCACAAAGTGGCCGAAAATTTAGATTCATCATTGATCATTTGGGCGAGGTATGATCGGATACCTATTAAAACTTACACCTCGAGTCCCAAAATTTGAAGGACCAATTTTACGATCTATGTACTCTAGAGTTTATTAAAAGTGTTTGAGAGTTGGTTACGTATGATGCCCTAAATTAGTAGCATCTAGCCATATAATATCTTGGCCTCAATTTTTTTAACTTTAATTTGTCTATTTGTATATAATCTTTTTTTGTATGCATGAATTTTAAGAATAGTAGATTCAACTTTTGTTAAAAAAAATTGAATACCATTATGTAACCTGGAGGAGTGGTGTAACGTAAGGTTAAATATTTTTAGATTTCATTTGAAGAAGGTATTGAGCACTCGAGGGATACCAATACGAAACATTGCCTCGATAATTTCAAAAGATTTAGTTAAATATATGAATGCAAAATTGTCACCAAGCAAGGAAATGTGTTAGTAAGACTTAAACAAATATGACAAATATTGTGTAAAAATAAAACACACAAAGTATAGAAAAGAGGGTCCGTTGGCGTGTATGTCGTAGTTGTCATTTATTATCTATAAATAACTCAGTCAACATCTTTGAGATGCATTTGGACTGATTGGTCACTTAAGGCATGAAAATAGATGTTTTAGTTGAAAAATCCAGGGTGATCCGAAAGAGAAAAAAATTTAATTTTTGGTGAAAATTTAAAGATCGAGATTGAAAATTCCGTATGGATGGAAAATGAGGTAGATTTGAAAAATATAATTTTTTTGAGTATTTTGATAAAGAGGTGGATTTTAAAAATTAAAATTGATAATTTAAATAAAAAGACAAAATTAAATTTTTAGAGTGTTTAAGCCTTAATTTAAGTCTAGTGGGATCGATATGTGACTCAAAATTATATCAATTTATGAAGCGAACTTTAAAGGATCTAATTCTAGGCATCTAATGCCCACTGTTTGAATTTGGGGAACTAATTTACAATAAAAAAATTTTTAAAATTGAAAACTCAAAAGTAACACAACGAAACTAACTAAACAACATTAATAAATCATTTTACAAGCTTTTGATTGGCCAACCAGGTAAGAAAAAAATAGAATAAAAAAATCATACCTTAATTCATAAAAAGCCATTCTAAAGAGTACTAAATGATCTCCGTTTATACGTCAAGCCCAATTGTCACAAACCAAAGCTATCTAAACATCCAACCCTTAATAGTGATCCACATAGGTGATTAGAGAATCTTTCCTAATGGAGTGACTTTTCTATGTTGAGATCAATTTTAGTGGATTAGGTTTCGAAAACCTTCTTAATATCTCTCTATGCACCAAAATCACAAAAGATTGAAGAAAACATGAATTCATATAGATATAAAAAAATGGCGCAAAAAACATAGTTGCTGCAAATCTCCTTGAGGGAAGATAAAACAATGCTTAGAGTTCTCTATTGTGTTAATGATGGCAAAAAGTAAGGTTTAAATACCCAAGGTTAGAGGTTTTCAAGCTTTTGCTTATTTGCACTTTGTCCTCTCATTTTTGAACAATTAAAAAAGGTTCTGTGTAACTTTTACTGTTTTGGTAATTTTTATAAAATCATTCTTATAGCAATAAATATAAATTTACTCTGTTATGAATAATTTATATTTATAGACCAAGATTGGCATCTAGTAATGCATTATGGCCACCCACCATGCAGGAAGAGTCAAATTGGTTTTAACAAGCCTTTTAGTATACAACATCTCAATGTAATTCAATCCTTTCATCATATATCTTGGAATAGGCAAGAGTTTGGTGCATTGCCTACTTTTAACCCATTCCATATTAGTATGCCACCTTTATGTGTTTACTCTATAATCGTTATTGCCATGGTCAAGGTCTTTGAGTTAACATAAGCCAGGAACAACTAAGACAAGTCCCCTTGTATTGCTTAAGATGATGAATCCTCTCTAAACCACTCATTCGCTTTCAATATGTTTCATATCATACCTAAAACCATCCTTATTTTGTATCCATCCATTGTAAACCACCCTTTCACAGGATGTCTAAGTATGATAATTCACATACAAGGTGATCTAGTATCACAAGTCTAAGGATAACTTACACTACTGACACATAAGAGTATTTCCATAGAAACTTAAGTGAAATACCAAATGGAATTCTCATAGTAAATTATGTTCAGTGAACTTTTTCTCATAACAAGCACTTTTATGTTATCCCCAAGTATCTCTATATTGCAACTTATGAGATCAGTTGCATGCATCATATACACAGAGGCTTAACAAATACCAATCTTTATGTGTTGTCAATGCTGGCCTATCTTGACAATTCGATGACCAGAACCATTTTAGAAATGCAACTTTGATGCGTAGGGATCTCATAATTATAACTCTTTATAATTCTCTTGCAAAGCCAACGTACTTTATGGGCTTAATCTATATAAGATATAAATAACTATTAATGGATCAATCTTACGGATAAAGAAATACCTTATATTATATTATTCAAATATAATGTACGTTAGTGAATTAACTAAATTACAAGTTTGATTGATTAGCTTCTAGGACTTCCACTAATAGACTTTTCTTAAGGTATCCGAATATCTCAAGAATGTGATTAGGACAATTAATTTATTTTGCCTAATGCCAAAAATGTGGGACATTTTTATGTTATTTGCCTTTCTGAATTCTTTTAGGTTCGTTCGATGATTTTAAATGGCAAATGAGATACTACTGAAAAGGTAACTTGATGAGGATTAGCATAAAAATATGCAAAATCCTAGAAAATCTTTTTTTGGGAGAAATAATTTTTTAATTTAAACATGGTTTAGAACTAAAAAATTATCCTAAATCTATTTGGAATCTGAAAATTGCAAATCATAGCTTTCTAAAAATGGAATTACTTAGAGGTTTCAGAAAAACTACTTAAAAATCTAGAAAAATCATTTTATGCATTAAAATGGCACAAACAGTATGTTTATTGTTGATTTAGGGTTACAACTAACGAAAATTTGAAATATCATAACTCCTTCATCTGATCATGTTCGAGGGCAAACAAGATACCATTGGATTTAGGGTTCAAAAATAATTTTTCATGTTAGGGTCATAGTGCTATCATGCTAAAAAATAGCCGTTTCACTTATTTGGTTATGTTGGCTCATATTCTGGTCTTAGACTCATGAATGTCCATCACTAAGGGTCCATGGCAATGGAATTCAATTCATTCAAAGTCTTAAGGTATGTGGGCAAGTGAATGATCGAATATCTATGCCATTTGTATCATAACATAAAGGCTCAACACAAGGCATTCAATAAAACACCTATAAAACAAATAAGTATTTTTTGAGGGCTAAAAAATAATATTTAATTTTCCTAATTAGGCCCTGAATTCAAATATAAATGTTTGATTTTTATCTAAGATTAATGAATTATTATGTTGAAAATATTAAAACAATGTTTAATCCCTTATTGAATAAATATTGGCTTAACTTGGGGCATTTAAGCAAAGAACATCCAAGAAGCATTTTGTTAAACACTTAGTGGACTAAGAAACATGGCAATGATAGCAAGCATCACAACATGGCATCATTTCGCCTCATTTCATCAAGCAAAACATGGTCAAAATACATCTAAATTCAAGGACATAATCAATGCATGTTAGAATAAAAACATATTATCAAAAATTGATAACAAATAATGAAGCAAAAAGCATGAACAAATGAAATAGTGGCTGCTTTAGATGATCCAAGACAAAAAGGTTTTCAATCACCAAGATAACATCAAAACATCATCAAGACATCAAAAACACCAATATAATCAAGCTAAACTAAAAAATGCAGTTATAAAGGGTCATGGTTTCAAAAAAGGCTTTCTAAAATGACATGAGAAATGTTTGGAGAATATGACAGAAAATATGAAAAATGTGATAGAAAATATACAATGAAGCTTTAAAACTTCTTTGTTTTTGCTCCTCTCATGCTTTAAGCCTTTTATTTCCTTTTCCCTCTATTTTCTAGGATTCTTTATGGCTTTCTTTAGATTTTGGTGGCTGTTGAGGGAAGGGATTTTTTGGCTATGAATAGTGATATGAATAGTGTTTTTGGTTGAACAAAATGTGATTTTAAAGCATAAGGTTTTAGCCAACAAGAAACCTAGCAAATGAGGGCATTTAGTGCATTTGATTTTACTAAATGGTGAATGATGGTACCAAGCATTGAACTTCAAACCCTTTATTGGCTGATGTACCAGCCTTGTAACAGCCATGCATGTGTTGACACATTGTGCAATCTTAACTTTATCCTCTAATGAACAATATTATTCCCTAAAATGTCCCATTTTCAAGCTTAATAGACCCTCAAAAAATTACATTGATCTAATCCCTAGACTGAAGATAATTTTCATGAAGCTTGGTACGAATTTGGATGATTTGTGGAACCAAAATCATAACTCAACTCATATTTTAAATCAACATTGTAAAGGGAAAAACTCATGGATTAGGCAAATTTTCCTAAATTTATCAATATAGTAGGCATTGTATCGATACATTGGCACTTTTATGTTTAATGTCTTGATAGATGAAGGAAATATATCAATACGTTTACTTATGTATCAATAAATTTGGGTCCAAAAATCATATTTTAGCTACTATCAAGCCTTGTAGTGATAAAGCAGGCAAATGTATAGATCCATTAGGCACATATATCGATACAACAATAATTTTTTCAAATTTGGTGATGTGGTAGCTATTGTATTGATATACCAAGGCAATGTATTGATACATTCAAATAAAAATATGGATTTAGCTTTTCTTGGGCTCTTCAAACACCTTACCTTAGCCAGGAATGGTAGGAAACGGGTTCATACTTACTCGTTTGCCTTTGATGATGCCTCGTAATGCTTATATGGAGACGTGGACAAAATTGAGTGCTACACAAAGAGCTAGCATCGTATCTATAACAACATTAAACAAAAAATTAATTATTTAAATATGTAATAATTAAGATAAACTAATTATTTAATACGTATATAAATAATTATTTATTTAAAAGATAAATATGTGCATAATAATTATTTATTTAAAAGATAAATTAATTAATTTTAAGGTAAATTAATTAATTATATATAACTTATAAGTTGAACTATTTAATTAAAAAATTAATTATTCAATTAAAAGTTAAATAATTTAAAAGTTTAGTTCTTCACAATTATTTAAAAATCATAAAAATTATTATAATTTATAAAAAAATTTAACTTATGTTTTCTATAACACAATAAGTCATACGATAACACACTAACCACCGACGAGAGAAAGATGTCATAGCTTAAAATATACAATATAAAATTTATATGTATAAAAAATTTAAAAAAACATAAATTATATTTTAAACAACTTAGCATTAATCTTATATCTAACTAATAACACAAGTAGTCTATTTAATAATACATATATACAACCATTAACAATAAATTAATAAATTTAAAGATAATTATAAAAGTAAAATGCTAGATAAGTAGAAAAAAATCACTAAAAACATAAAAGCCATAAAAGTCACCACACAAACCTATAAAACACAAACAAATTAATAAGAAAACCTTGAACCATAAAGTCCCTAACAAAAATTCCCCAAAAATAAAAGGTATCTCTAAATTGCTAAAAAATCAGAGAAAACAAAAGAGAACTCTGAGTAAAATTCAGGTGATAATCATAGAAATAAGAGGGTTCTAGCAATCAACATTTATAGGGGACTTCTTGTAAGAAGTCTTGGGTTGATAAAGTAATCAGATTACTAAAATTTATAATAAAGTTATGAAGATAGCAGTGAAAATATAAGAATCAGATAAAGCTGAGACTCCTTAACCTAGATCATTTTACATAGTTTTTGATTAATCTTTAAAATCAAGAATTTAAAGAAACATTTAAGATTTATCATACCTCAGCTTATGGATGCCTAGGATTAATTCCATGACCACAAGAACTTGCATAGCAAGCCTGGTTGTCATAAGCCAAAGCTGTTAAGTGTCTAGCTTCTAACGATTATATTCATGAGAGATTCAAAAACCTTAAAAAAAAATAGAGATATTATTTACTAGAAGCCATGCCAGTAGCTTAGGTTTTCATAAATCTTCTTTTTCCTAAATCTCTTTTTAATTCTCAATCAAAACATATGAAAAAAATACTTCTTCTAGGAAATAACCATACTAGTTAAACTCGAAGAATAAAGGTGGTTAACAGAAAAGGCTATTAGGGGAGAGAAAAGATTATGCAATCAATAAAATTACTAGGGATAGGGACAGCAGACATGTGCTTAAATAACTAAAGTAACTATTGCCAACTTTTGGCCTTTTACAATTTAGTCCTTGGCCTACTGGAACTAGTATTCATTGGGCCTAAGTAACTTTTACTTTTATTAGGTCTATAAGCTTAAACACATTTTAATTTTTACTAATCACCCTTATATGTATAACCCATTAGGCCCCTATTATATTGGCAATAAATATAAATTACCTAATTAAGAATATTTATATTATAGACCAAGATTAGCAACTAGCAATGCATTATGGTCACTTAACATGTAGGGAGTCAATATGGTTTTGATAAGCCCTTTATTGTATGGTATCTTAATGTAATTTAATCCTTTTATCATATATCCTAGAAATAGTGAGAACATGGTTCAATGTTTACTTTTAACCCATTACCATCTTAGTATGCAACCTTTATGTTTTAACTCCATAATCAATATTGCTTTGGCCAAAAACTTTGAGTTAACACGGCTAGGTACATGTGAGATATGTCCCTTTAAATCACTTGGGGTAATGAGTCCTCTCTAGACCACTCATCCACTTTTTGTATGCTTCATGTCATACCCAAAACCATCTTACCATAAGCATTTGTCTATTGTGGACCCATTTATGATGATCTCTAAGTATGAAAATTGACATACAAGATGACCTAGTGTCACTAGTCTGAGGATCACTTAGAGTGCTAACACATGAGAGTATTTTCATAGACACTTAGTGATATACAAAATGGCACTCATATAGTGGGTCACATTGAATAAATTTGTTCTATTTAACAAGCACCACTATCCTTTCTCCAAGTATCTCTATATTTCAACTTATAATACCAATTGCATGCATCAAATGCATAAAGGCTTAACATATTCTAGTCTTTGTGCATTGCCAATGCCCTTTCTTTACAATATGATGACCAGGAACATTTTAGAAACATGGCTTTGATGTATAGAGATCCCATAGTTATAACTCATTATAATTTCTTTGTAAAGGCAATGTGTTTCATAGGTATTATCTACATGAGATATGCTTAACGATTATCTTATGGATAAAGATATACCTTCTTAATATTAATAAAGCATAATGTTTGTTTACAAGTATATTACTAAATGCTAATGCCATACAAGCTACAATGATTAGCTTGTTGGCTTACACAAGCACTTTTTTTGATCGAATTTTGCTTTGGGTGGGATGGTTCACCTCTCAATGAAAATTCCATTGGAAATAAAGATATCAAATAAATTTTTGAAATGTTTATGAATGAAAATTTTGTTGGAAAAGTTTTGGGTGGGAATTTTCCCTAAGAATACATCTATTGGAATAGTTTTGATGGAAATTTTACTTAGACTTAGTATTTCCAACTAAATTAAAAAATAATTTTTAATTATTTATTTAAAATATAAATACTTTTTTTCGATGAATATTTTCGCCATAAATGGTTTTGGTGCATTCTTGGCATGTAGAAATAATAAAAGGCCAAAATTATTTTTGACAAAATTGTTGAAAATTTTTTTACAAAAATTTTTGTAAAAAATGCTAGAGAAATAAGCTTTTCTCTGGTAGTGAAAAGTCTCATAGAAAAAGCAAATTTCATGCTCCAAATAAATAATTTAACAAAATCAAATTTATTTAACAAGTTAACAGCTTATGATATAAATACGGGTGCAAAATGTTCTTATTTGAAACTTTGGTTTTTCATAAAAGGTATCGATACTAAGCATGGATTATATCGATACAATGAGACCCAGCAAGGTGTAATTATATTTAATTGAAAGTGTATCAGTACTTTATGCAGATACTTCTTGGTATCTATAGACATCTTATTTTGTTCGGGCCAACATTCAAGGTATCAAAACTTATCATTTAAGGCACCATCAAGGCCATTTAAAAAAGTATAGGTTAATTTTTTGCTATTCTTGACTGAGGAAAAGAGGTTCGGAGAGCAAGGTAAGAAAATGCATATTTTTGTATCTATGTCTCAATACACGGGTTTGAGGTATCGATACAGGGCTCTGTATCATTCAAATTTCAAAATCTTACTATTTGTATCGATATCAAAGGACATGATATCAATACTTGGGGAGTGATCTTGATATCAAGGTGTTTGTATCTATATATAGTTATGTTGCAGCTGAAATCATGAACTTTAAGCAAGATGTATTAGGCATAGGGCCTGGAGTATCAATACCAATGAAAATTTTGGTTGTGGTATCGATACAGAGGGCTTAGGTATTACTATCAAAGAAAATGTTATGCTTGGTATTGATATCAAGAGCCAAAAATACAATATATATTGATATTCGAAAGCTTTTAGTACTGATACAAAGTTTCTTCTATCGATACCATAAGGCAAAACTTAAAATATGTCGTGCCTTTTTCTTGCTTTTCTTCACTATAACATTTAAACATAAATCGAGTCATGACATTGACCTAAAAAATAATCCAAAATCAGATGTAACTTCATACAAATAATGTGGATTTCATTTTTGGGCTTTAAACATTGGATTGACACATTTTAGAAAGGATCATTAGGGTTGCATAAGGGCATTTCATAAGAAAATCTAATTTGATAAAGGACAAAGTTAAGATTACTTATTTGATCAGCTAATGCATCGTTTTCTTTGCCTATAAGATTCAAGATTAACCAATCAAATGCTAAAAGGTTTCGCATTGGTATAATGAGTCATCACGTTCTATATGCCAAAAGTCCTATAAGGCCTTTTTTCTAGGTAAATTTAGTGGCTGGAATTCACCTTTATATAAATCCAACTATCTTATTTAAGTAAGAAAGTTGCACCATATTTATATTAACCATAAAAAACCTTTGAGCTCTCCTAAAAAGTTTTATCCTCTTAACTCCTTTTGCACCCTTCTAAAAACCCTTCCAAAACCTCTCGTTCTCTTAATCTCTACCTCAAAACCATCCTCTATAGGCACCATGGCCAAAAGCTTTTTCTTTTTATTCCATTCTTGTTAATCCATAGTGAAGAGAGGGAACAAAATTAGTTCAAAGTTGCTTGGTTACAGCTCAAGAAAAAAAGCTAAGAGTTAAGGTCTTCATTAGGGCATATTTTTCATTTTTCTTCCATTCTAATTTCTATTTTTCTTCATCTTCATTATCGTAATGAACCTCCATGTTTCTATGACCCTATTAAGGCTCCCATGCATTATTATGGCTTTATTTGTTGTAGCCTTATGATTTTGATGACTCTTTTAATGTCTTAATGTTATTTTGATGATTAAAAATACTTTGACATTAAAACAACCACTCTTTATGCATGCTTGATGTGTTTTCCTCATTTTTACATGTTTATTTCATGTGTAATGCTCATCCTAGCATATTTTGATCTCGACCATGCCTTTGGTTGCATTTTTACTATGATTTCCTTGTTAAAATGCATAGATAACTTGTTGTTTTAAATGTTTGCTCATGTTTGATATCTTTACTTAGTTTAGTTCATCATATGTTTGTTGAAATGCCTCTATGATGCTTGCAAAAATTTATTTTTCAAAGAAAACCCTATGTCCATACTAACTTCAATTAATGGGGATTAGCATTGATTTAATGTTTTTAATGTTAGTTATCCAATCTTGGGGATATATTTAGTACAAATGTTTGGAATCAGAGTCTCTTTAGGCCTAACAAATTCTGTTTTCAAACTTTATAAAAACAAAAGTATTTTCAAGTATTCTATTAAATCTTGTTTTGAGCTTTTTGTCACATGGATAATGGATTGTTCGATGGCTTGCTCCCCAAAGGTTGGATTGGTCCATTATGCCACTGCCATAAACCTCAAGGATTAGGCATTCATGTGTTTGACACCTTGGTACGTGACCATAAAAGCCATAAACTCACCACCTGCTTTGTACTAAGAGCATGATGGTCTCGATTTGAAAAATTATTTTTAGACTCCAAACAATTTTTTTTTGGAATTTTTTGATTTTTTTCTTGAAAGTGCCTCGAATTATCTTTCCAACAACACTATCTGACGAAGAAAAAATTCTTATTGAAAGGGAAAGGCCATGGCACTATTGTCTCTGGGTTATTCCATATGTAAGAATTATGATATTTCAAACCTTTATTGTCTAGAACCCTCGGAATCAACAATTCATATTATGTATGGGCAATTCTGACCCATTGGAAAAATTTTCTAGATTTTTTAAATATTTTTCTAAAAAGTTTATAAAATTCCTATTCTAAAAAGGTATCACTTACGATTTAACAATTTTAAATTTGTTTGGACTAATTTTTTGAAATTTACTACTCTTTTTCCCCTACATTTGTGGTCAATGTTGACTTAGACCTGGCTTAAAAAAAATTAATGCTACCTAGAAATTGATTTTCTAGGGGTTTTTGAATATATTCATAGTAATCCTTATTGAGTTACCTTTCTAACGGTATCTTAATTGCCACAGAAACCTTCATATTAATTTGGAATAAGCTAGGGATAATGGACAACATCTTTGTCGAACTTGATAAAAGTCACTAGAATTTTCTCGAACCTTTTCTTTGAGTCATTTAAATAACTCAAAATGTATTCAACAACTTTTCCCATAGAGTTTCATGTCACAACAAAGGTCCTGTTATGCTCGGATCAAGGATCAAAATGCTTTTCAAAATTAATGTCCATCTCCTATTTGAATTGTTGAGTTTTAATTCTAAGATCTACATTTTCCTCAAAATAATCAAGAATGTTGACTTTCAAAAATCATTCAAATTTTTTTCGAGAGATGTCTAACGTTACTTTTTAAAGGGAATACTCTAACCTTATTTTTTAAAGGGATACTCTAACCTCATTTTTCCAAAAGGATCTTCAACCATGCTTTTTAAAATTTCATTAAAAAATCTAAGTTTTTTTTTCCTCGGGCCTCTTCAAACCATTTATCAAACTTTTTACATAAAAAAATGGCCATCGAATCTAAACACGTCAAAAAATTGTTATGTGGTTATTCCTCAATACCTAAGGCTAATTATGAGATACATCCCGACCATCCTTTTTTTATGTCTCTATGTATTCATTTTTAGTGCAACATTTATTATGTATGCCTTACTAACACATTTTCTTTTTCCATGATGATTTTCCATTCATGATTTTATACTCGAATTTCATAAAATCCAAGGTAATTTTCTACGTCAGTATCCCTCTCATGCTCGATGTAGGGTATCTTCTTCTAAAATTAATTTGTAGATCACCTTACTAAGCCCTCTATGTTTTTCCTCCCTTCTAGTTATAGAAAAAGATGTTAATGAAAATTTTACTATGAAAATTTAGATATCATATTTAAAAATTTGCATTTATAAGAAGGGAATTACATATAAATAATGACCACTTATAAAACTGAGGAAAACCAATATTTGGATAACTTATAGCTAGATGGTACCAATTATGGCTACCATGGGGGTACTAATCCTTTCCCATACATAATCGACTTCTAGACCCTTTCTAAAAAATGAACTTTAGTATATGCAGTTTGTAAAATTAGTGTTTAGAGTTTCATAACTCAAAATCATTGGTTTTAGTGGGTGTTCGATCAAAACTAGCCTAAAATAATTGGTGCAACTCCAAGTCTTGGCCATTTCTTAATGGCCATCCAAGATTAGTTGGATATGCGATTCGTCCGATGGCCTTCTCCTCAACTTTCACTCAACTGACTAAGGGATAGCCCAAAGACAAGCCTTTTCCCTTTCCTTTCATTATTTCTAGGTCAAGTGTGCTGCAGGGACAGGTTATGATAGCTTGGTGACTATGATGGGGACTTACTTAAAGAGTCAGGCCTTCAACTTGCTAATTTTTTTTAGATTCTAGATTTCCCTTAATTTTAATCATTATTTATTTGTAATTCCATTTCTTCATATTCTTTATACATAACATTTATTTACCATGGTTGCTAGGTTCTTGTTTGCCTAAAAAATTAAAATGGCACTTTAATGTAATGGTAATAAAAAGTAAAATGAAAAGGTTTGATTGTTCCCCCAACATACACTATGCATTGACATTTGTATTGGACTCTCAATAGTACTTTTCTTGGAGGGAGAATAGCACCTTTATTAAGTGGAAGTGAGTTAATTGTGCTTCATGGTATATTTTCTTTACTATGGGCTGGTAATATCTTTTAAGGTGTAAAGTGCCTACGCTTCCATTTATCCATATGGGCATAGCAAATGCATCCACCTGAACAGGAGTTTCACCAAGCCTATAATGGTCCTAGAATCAAGGTGCCTTGACTATTTTACTGAAGAGAATAGCTATTTTAGAATCAATTTATAGTCAACCTATCCTTATATAATTAGCCATAAGAGCCAGACCATGTTAAACCATATCGAAATGCTGTTAGTTTGACTCAAAGAATAAGACATTTAGGGAGACCCTTCTTACCTTTACTCTTCTTTATCATTCATTGCTATGTAAGCGATGATAAGCAAGCATTGTCACCAATGACTATATTTTGTACCTCGAATCATGTCATATGTTGTAATAATGCCATTAGGGTGCACCGTTATGCTATTCGATTGATAGCTAATGCTTATTTTCCTTCTTAGGAGATAACATTCAAGAGTTATCATTTAGCATCCTTTTTGAAGCATGATATTGCTTCTTAGTTAACAAAACTTGCCTATGTAAGTCATTATGCTATCTGATCGATGGCTTAATGCTTGCTAACTATTAGATAATGATGAGTGAACATCATTGCTTAGATCATTGGTAGTATGCTAGGAGGCATTACACCATCGCATATGGATAAACAAATGGGCTATCATGTTGTCCAACTGCTGCTAGACATTAGCCTATTACGAGATAGTAACAAGCGAACTATCACTCTCTAATCCCGATGAGACATCATAGGGCAATTTCAACCCAAACACATCATTATGCTCTATGCACCAGTTTACATTTTAGCAAATAAGTGATATTGCTTATGGCCTTCTATGTTCCCCTTAAGGCACCATGATGCCTATTATCAAGGCATTTTTTATGATTTATATTTGTTTCCTTCTTTTATTCTTACAATTCGTCCATTAATGCCCTATTGTTTCTCATGTTCATGTCACATGCATCAAACATGTAGAGACAATTGATATAGGATAATGGCGAATGAACACCATAATGCCTATAATAAAAGATTATCTTCACCCTATTGGTGACATGTTTCCTTGATAAGGCTTGAGGCATAAATCTTATATTCATATAGATTTGTTCCCTTTAAAGAGCCATATTAAACATGATGATCATGCGTTTCATGCAATCCATTTGTCACTCCTCATATATTTGCAATCATAGAGGTAAAGCTCTATGACAACATTTTCATGTTTGTATCACCTTTTCATGGCGCACATTTACATCCTCATCACACTAACTTGTTTGCATGCATCCTTTAATGACATAAACTTAGGGGGTAGAGTGACAATCCTCATTGATGCAAGAATTTCTCTTAAACAGGCTCTACTATTCTTTTAAGGGGTATTAGGATCGACTAAAGCCATTGATCATGAAGAACAACCATCATGCTAGGATCAAAAGACTATAACTCATGTATAAAGAGGCCTAGGAGCAAATGCTACACAAAAATGAGATATCGCAGGTCTAAGTGGCTGAGTTAGGGAAAGTATTATTAGCCTCGATAAAGGAAAAAGGGCAAGATAGTGCGACTAATATTAGGAAAGGGTTAGCAAATCCCCAAGTTCAATTTGCTGGTAGCATTAGAGTGACACCTACCCAAGAGGGACTATTCAAAGAATAGCCACCTTCAGTAGCATAATCCCACTTGCCCCACCATTCATCTATATAGACCTAGTGGCTACATTGCATTTGGTCCAAAGATGTCATGGTGTGAATATGGGATCATTACTTGCAAACCTTTTGGTCTTGGACCTTGTCAAACAAGAAGAGTAGAAAAATTCAGCTAGTTCAAAATCTATAGAGGTTGCTAAAAGAGAAACCAAATATAAGTTGTTGGAGAAGCGCCTTAAAGCTATAAAAAGAAGTGACTAGTTTGGAGTCATAGATGCCAAATCTCTAGGTCTAGTCTTTAACAACATCATTCCACCTAAATTCAAGGTACTCAAGTTTGAAAAGTATAATGATACCCTAGATTTGACTGCCTACATATAGATGTAGTACTCTAAAATAGATGGTGTAAGGAAAATGTAAAACCCCAAGATAGTTTGATCGAGGCAGCCATCCAATGGTATAATAAAGTAGAAAGAACCAAGATCTAAACATAAGCTGATCTTGCTAAGGCCTTTTTAGACCAATATAAGCACATGTGTAATTAGGCACCGGATAGATTATCCTTGAGAAACACTGAGAAAAAGTCCACTAAGACTTTAAGGCAATATGCATAAAGATAGAAGGAGGAAACGACCAAAATACACCAACCATTAAATGAGAAAAAGATGACCATGTATTTTATGGATACATTGCATGCTTCTTTCTATGACCAGGAAATGCCATAAGGAATTTCACTAATATGGTCATGTCCAAGGAAATGATAGAAAATGCAATTAAGATAGGGAAGCTTAAAAGAGGCAAGACGCTTAACACCAAGGGAAAGAAAATGCCATCAGATAAAAGAAAAAAGGTTCAGCCTTGATTCACAATGGGGCAATCGATAAAAGGTTTTACCATCCACAATTAATATGTTACAAGCCAAATTGTTCACCCAACTTAAGGTGATATCGAATCAAATCCTTACTTAATCTTTTATCCATAGGCATCATTTCCAATGCATAGGTCAACGTACATGACTCTAATTGGGCTTGTGTAGCAACCAAAGAGATTAGAGAATAATTAGAAAAGATGGTGAAGCAATCAAGATAGGACTCCTATAAAGTTGATTATAGGTATCATACAGAGAGTTACTTTTTTGACTCAATCAGGGTTAGTTGATTTCTTTATTTTGAGACTATGAAGCCATCGAACCTAGAGGGCTGTGACACTATCATTGCTTACGACTAGCATATCGAGAGTACATGTTATTCCATAAAAGAATGCAAGGCTCTAAAAAGAAAAGTGTAACAGTTGATTGAGGTGAGATAGTGAGACCTTGATCATATATAAGAGTCAAACAGGATGTATGAACCTAGTGCAATAAGGGCATTCTGATTTAGCTTGCTTAATGGAAAAGCTTCTATCTTTGAATTATCATTTTTATGAAATCAACATGTTTTGAATAATATGTTTAATGTAATCATGATATTAGAAAATCTTAAAGATCTGATGATTGCTTGCATTCGTTATCTCTCTCAAGTTTTTCTAGGCCAAAACTGACTCATCGAAAGACCCAAAACTTTAAGGAATCAATCCTAAACCATGCCCATATAGCCATACTTGAACAATCAAACCGAGAAAGACCTCAACCTAGGTTGGAAGTGATAAAAACCAATTTTTCAAAATTCATGGACTTTTTTGGAAACTAAACAAATGTGACATCTTCTAAGAATCTTAACAATGGTAATTTGACATGTATCAGGATTATGCTAAAAATATTCATTTTTTTTTCCATAAACCAAAACCTAAGCTACCAAGCTATACCCTAAAATCTTTTTAAGTTACATCTTTAGGCAACATTACAAAACTACCTTATGTACTTAGTAAAACCTTTTGGGCCATCTTCTTTCGTAGTAATCCAACACTCCACACCATTTCACTAAGGCTGTTCTTATTGCATGTGTTGGGTCCTATCACAACCCCTTATCCTATTTCTCTTTTATCATTTCGACATCCCGAAACCAAAATTCCTTGTCAATGAGAACCCTTAAAGGTTAAACATAAAATATTCTCTATAGCCTAAACATTGATATTACATGACTTCTCATCCATGGCAAATTGAAAATAGGACACGCATAAGCATATGGAGCAAGAAAAAAGAGTTAAGGAATACATTAAAAGAAAAAGAAAGAAAATGGCAGTTGAACATCATGTGATTTAGAGGTTTAAAATGTCATCAAAGGAACTTTCCTTGGGAAATAACTCTTCAGTTCACATAGTCATGTTTGAGATGAAAAGTAGCCATCTTTCATCACCCTTTCACGAGTTAGAAAATTACTCCCCTTATTAACCCTTTTGAATGTAATGAATTAATTTCTTTTAAAACTTGATCAAATATCACCCTCCATATTGAGGCCCAAATAAAAAGCATTTCTAAAGGCATAAAGGCAGATCCTATTCTACAATTATGAAACTACCTGACATCAAGGGCTAAGTTAAAATGTGCCAAGTTTCCAAAATCCAAGATTCCTACCAAAAATAGCAACAAAAAAAAAACAAAAGCTTAGAATGAGATTAAAAAAAAGATACAAAAGCAAAATTAGAAATCAAAAACAAAATCAAGAAAAAAAAATAAAAGATCAGGAAACTAAGACATCCTAAAAATAAAAGAATGGATGCCTTCATGAAAAGAAATGATCATTTATCTAATCACCCCCAAGCAATAAATTCAGGCCTTTATACCCTTTTTTAGAACCATAAACTGTAGCTTACATTACGATCCTCAAAAAGTCCATTTAAATCAAACATGGCCATGTTAACTGATTAAATTATTCTTCTGTAAATTATTTTTTTGACAAATTTTGGGCCTTCTTAAGAAACATGATAATCAATAAATCAAAAAAATCAAAATGGAAAGAGTGGAGTTGTAATATGAAAGCCCAAAAAAGGTAGTCTAGAGCAAAATAGAGAATTTTCAATGCTACTCATGGATTATCAAGGTCTCGAAAAGGAAACCATCATTTTGATGAAATCTAAGGACATATAAATGTCCTTAAACATCCCTAGAGTATCATTTTTAGACGTCTTAACTCTAAGGGTTATAATCCTTACTTTTTCCATATCAACCTAACAGTCCTGAACTTGCCATGGCCAATCCTAGTGCTGGTCGAAGTTTTAACGGATGAGGCTTAGAACAATCTCAAATATGTTTAGTTTTCAAAGAATTCATGTTCTATGAAGATTAGTCCATTTGTAAGCTTAGTAAAATAAAAATCTA
The DNA here is from genome assembly GCA_038382025.1 of Adansonia gregorii. Lineage (NCBI taxonomy): Eukaryota > Viridiplantae > Streptophyta > Magnoliopsida > Malvales > Malvaceae > Adansonia > Adansonia gregorii. The sequence goes on along the minus strand of JBBYHO010355569.1, from coordinate 8,073 downwards.
TTTCAATTGTCTAAAACCTTCTTGAACTATTCAAAACCTTTTTTAGGCCCTTCAACCTAAATAAGAAGCCAAACTGCTATTCAAGAAATTTTCTAACTATAGATTATAAATCTTTAAGAAACTTGAATATCATGTTAAATTTTCATCAAATGAGCATTTAAGTAAAAAGATAATAACTTTTCTAATCATAGGGCAAAGCTTGGATTAGAATACCTTTTAACCTGAAGAAAGAAATCATTAAGTAAGAGTCAGATTTAAAGAAAAAACCAACCATAATCTCAACTTCTACACCTTTCATGAACATCTATGACATCGCGCATCATTCATGAGCATATGTATCATTTGTATAGGCATTTTATCATCACTCATCAATGTATACTTCACTTCAAGCATAGTTGTATTATTACCAAATGTAGTATGTGTAGTACTTTTTTTTATATTTAGATAATGGTTACTCTTAGTGTTTGCACTCATAGATATTATATCTACCTTATCATTACCCATATGGATCTACATCACATGCATTCACCTATATCTTTACGTATAAACCTTCACATTTACGTGTATTCTCACTCCTTTGTAATCTCGTTCATGTGTATTCTTATTCCTCGCATTTACACTTATGTGCATTTACATTCATTTGCACCTACGTGTATCTTTCTTCGTGTCCAGTCGTACTTATGGACAGTCGAACTTATGCTCAAATACATTCACATATAAACGCGCTCATTTACATTACTTTGACTCATAAGTGTCATTTGCACGTATGTGCATTTTCCCTCATACCCATTCATTTGCACTTACGTGTATTCACACTCACGTGTATTTACTCACATTCATTCACTTATGTGCACTTATGTGTTGTTAGACTCACGTGCATTCACATTCATTTGCACTTACATGTATTTTTCTTTATGTCCAACCATACTCATGGATAGTTGAACTCACGCTTAAATACATTCACGTATAAACATGCTCATTTACATTGCTCAAGTTCATAAATGTCATTTGCACTTATGTGCATTTTCCCTCATACCCATTCATATGCACAAGCATTGACACTCATGAGCATCCTCACTCATGGGTATTCGCATTCATGTGCAGTCCTATTTGTCTCTATTTACACCCACATGTATTCCTGTCTACCTGCATCAGTAGTCATGTGCATTTTCATACATATGCATTAGTATTCACATGCATTCCACTCATACCTAGTAGCACTTAGGAGCATTCATATCCATAGGTATTTGTATTCATGTGTATTTGCATTCTCTCACATTTGCATTCATGAGCACTTATCATGTAGCCTCAAATACATGCACATCTTTCCATATGCATAGGCATCTAAAGAAAAAATGTTTAGGCACATTATTAACTTACTTATGACACCTTAGGACATGACGCTTATCCTTTAGCATGAGACCATGGCATGCATCATATTCTTTTTCTTAAGAATATTGACGAAAAATCTTCAAAAGCCTTTATTGAAGATATTTCAGTAAAATTCCTTAAGCCTTTCTTGAAGATATTTCAAAAAACTCTAAACCCTCTCTTGAGAACATTTCATTGAAAAATTTTTAAAAATATTTGAAAATTCCCAAAGCCTCTCTTGATGATATTTCACCAAAAAACCTTCAAAGTCTTTTTTGAGGACATTTCATCAAAAACTTTTAGAGCCCTTTTAAGGATATTGCATTAAAAACTTTTGGAGCATCTTTTAAGGATATTTCATTAAAAACTTCTAGTGCCTCTCTTAAGGATATTTCAAAATTTTCCAAAGCTTTCTTAAAGGCATTTTCACTAAAAAAAACTTCTAAAGTCTCCCTCGAGGACATGTCATCATAAACTTGTAAACCTTCTTTTAAGGATATTTCATTAAAAACTTTTAAAGCCTCTCTTGGGGTTATTTTAAAAATTTTTCAAAGGCTTGTTTGAGGACATTTCATTAAAAACCTTAAAAGTCTCTCTCGAGAATATTACATAAAAACTTTTAAAGTCTTTGTCAAAGACTTTTCATTAAAAGACCTTTAAAGCCTCTCTTTAGGATGTTTTAATTCAAATAGTGTTCAAAGTTCTCTTATGTACCTATGTTAGTCCACAAAGACCTAGACACCTATCGAGTCACTCTATACAGAGTTGATGCTTGTTGAGTCAAAGCCCACCTTAGCTGGTGCTTGGCTAAAGGGTCAAACCCTAGAAAGCTACAAGCTTAATAAGAAGTTTAAGGCCTATAAGGCTTATCAAAATTTTTTTTACCAGTTGAAACTACTACCAACTTATCTTGCCTATCTTGACGTAGTACTGATTGGATCTCCATTTTATAAGTATTCAAAAGGCATCATTATACCCTTAAGAAAATAATGTTTATTTATCTTTGCCTTATTCTAAATACTCAGCAATGGCCAAAATAAGGCAATTGTAGACACCCTATTTTATCTGAAAAGTTATCATCTAAAGCACTATTAAGGTTACTCGAAAAAACATGGGTCAATTTTTTACCATTCTTGACCAGGGTAAAAAGGTCGAAGAGTTAAAAATAAAAAATCTACTTTTTGTATGTATGTCTCAATACATGGACTTGAGGTAATGATACAAGGCTTCATATTATTTAAATTCCAAAATTTTATTATTGTGTGTTGATATCAATGTGCATGGTATCAAATTCTAAGAAGTGGTATTGATATTAAGGATGTTTGTCTCAATACAGAGTTATGTTATAGCTAAAATCGTGAACTTTAGGCAAGATGTATTGATACATGGCTTAAAATATCGATACTAAGGAAAATTTCAGTTATAGTATCGATGCAAAAGGCTTGAGTATTAATATTGAAAAAATATTATTTTAGTATCGATACAAGCTTCGTTGTGGCCAAAAATATAATAAGTATCGATACAAGGCTCTTTGTTTCGATTCTCAAAGGCCTTTAGTATGATTAAAATGTTCATTATATCAATACCATAAGGTAAAACTTCACTATGTCATGATTTTTTCATGCTTTTAGTCATTGCAACATCTAAGTATGTATTTGGTCATGACATTGGCCTAAAATATCATACAAATTAGAGGTAACTACATACAAATCATGTGGATTTCTTTTTTGAGCATTAGAGAAAAGGCCTATTAAGCTTAGCATGATGTATGTCATGAGAAAATTTGATTTGATAAAGGGTAAAATTGATATTGCTTATTTGATTAGCTAATGCACGGTTTTCATTACCTTCAAGAATCAAAATTAACCAATCAAATGCTAAAAGGTTTCACATTAATGCAATGACTTATAACATTGTACATGTCAAAAGTCTTATATGCCCTTTTTGCTAGGTCATTTTAGTGGCTAGAATACACCCTTATATAATCCAACTTCCTTACTTAGCTGAAGAGGTTACCTCTCATTTATATCAGCCATTAAAAAGCTTTGAACTCTCATAAAAAAGTCCTATTCTCGTAGCTCCTCTTGCACCCTTCTAAAATCCCTTCTAAAATCCCTTATTCTCCTAATCTTAACCCTTAAAACCATCTCCATAGACGTCATGACCAAAAGCTCTTTCTTTTCATTCATTTCTTGCTAGTCCATGGCAAAAAGAGGGGACAAAATGAGTTCAAATTTGCTTGGTTGCGTCTTAAGAAAGAATCTAGGAGTTAAGGTCTTTATTAGGGTATATTTTCAATCTTTCTTCACTCTATTTTTTGTTTTTGTTTATCATCATCATCTTATGTGTTTGATGAACCTATTAAGGCTCATATTTATTATTGTGGCCTTATTTGTGGTAGTTTTACCATTTTGATGACTTTCCGAATGCTTTAATATTATTTTAATGATAAAAAATACCACACATCTTGTTGACATTAAAACAGCCCTTATGCATTCTTGCAATGTTTTCATTATTTTTACATGTCCATTTCATATAAGTGCTCATCCTAGCATATTTGATCTTAACCATGCCTTTAGTTTCATTTTCACTATGATTTCCTTGTTGAAATGCATATATAGCTTGCTTTTTTGAATGTTTACTCATATTTGATATCTTCACTTAGTTTAGATCATTATATGTTTGTTGAAATTAGTTCATCATTTGTTTGTTGAAATGCCTTTATGATACTAGCAAAAATTTGTTTTTGTAAAAAAACCCTAAGTTAAATCGATACTAACTTTAATCAATGGGTATTAGGATGGATTTAATGTTTGTGATATTTGTTCTCCAATCTTGGGGATATAAGGCACAAATGTTTAGAATCATCGTCTCTTTAGGCCTAGCAAATTTTATTTTTAAACCTTATAAAAACCAAAAGTGTTTTCAAATGTTCTATTAAAGTCTTGTTTTTAGCCTTTCATCATGACTAATGGCATGAATACTGGCCTATTCTTTGACAATTGGATTGGCTCATTATGCTATACCATAGACCTTAGTGATGGAGTGTTCGTATGTCTATCACCTTGATACATGACCAAAAGAGCCATAAACTCTAAAAAATCCCTATTTTACTACTAACAGCACTAAGGTCCCATTTAGAAAAATAATTTTTAGACTAAAAATAATTTTTTTCTAAAATTTTTGACATTTTTTTAAAAGGACCTCGAATTCCTTTTACAACGAAACCTTATTTACCTTCGGATTATTCTAGATGTGGGAGTTATGATTTTTTAATTTGCTTCTAGAACCCCTAAATCAGCAATTGATATTATGTTTGGGCAATTTCGACCCATCACATGAGTTTCTAGATTTTTAAATATCTTTTTCTAGAATATTTGTAAAATTTCCTTTTTGAAAATGTATCACTTGCAATTTAATGATTTTGAATGTGTCTGGAGTAATTTTTTGAAGTTCACTATTCCTTTTCCCTTGCATTTTCTGTTAATGCTGACTTAGACTTGGCTTCAAAAAATTAATGGTATCTAGAAAGTGATTGTCTAAGGTTTTAGAATGTATTTACAATAAGCCTTATTAGGTTACCTTTCTAGTGGTATCTTGATTACCATCAGAAACCTTTGAACCAAACTAAAATAAGCTCAAAAAGTTGGATAGCATGTTGCTATCCTCTTCTTTCGTTGAACTTGATAAAAGTCACTAGAATTTTCTTCAACTTTCTCTTTGAGTCATTTGAATAACTTGAAATGTATTCAATGATTTTTCCTATAGAGTTTTTTCTGATGATAAAGGTTCAATTTTGCTCAAATTAAAGCTTTAGACACTTTTCAAAATTATTATCCATTTTTTATTCAAATTTTTAAGGTTTTAATTCTAAGATCTACATCTTTCTCAAAATATATGAAGAATTTCAACTTTCAAAAATCAATCAAAATTTTTTTAAGGGATATTCCAACCTTATTTTTCCAAAAGGATACTCCAATGTTGTTTTTCAAGAGGATACTCTAATCCTATTTTTTCGAAGAGATGCTTTAACCTCGCTTTTTAAAAATCCTTCAAAAATCTAAGTTTTTTTTATTCCTAGGCCTCTTCAGGCATTTTATTAAAGTTCTTATGCTATAGACGGCCATAAAATCCAAATTGGTCTTAAAATTGTCAATTCAGTTATTCCTCAATAACTAAGGTCGATTATAACATACATCCCGACCATTTTTTCCTTTTATGTCTTCATGTATTCATCTTTAATGGAATACTTATTATGTTCTTTTATGCCTCACTAATATGTTTCCTTTTTCCATGATGATTTTCCATTCGTGATTTTAAACTTAAATTTCATAGAATCTAAGGCAATGTTCTGCATTAGTATTTGTATAGTGCTTGGCATATGGTATCCTCTTTTAAACCAATCTAGAGATCATTGTACTAAAGCTTTTATGGTTCTTCTTCCTCTTGGGTTACGTAGAAAGATATTAATTAAACTTTTACGATGAAAACCTTGATATAATATTTAACAATTTGCATTTGTCAGAAGAGGATTACATAGAAATTGAGGAAAACTGAGACTTGAATAACTTATAGCTAGATGTAATAATTTTGGGCGTCATGGGGTTGCTACAACTTTGTAGAATCAATATTTTGAGTTTTGGAACTCAGAATGGCTTGTTTTAATGGGTATCCTGTCATACCTAGCCTAAAATGATAAAAGGTAACTCCAGGTCTTGGCCATTTCATAATAGCCATCCATAACTAGTTGAACATGCGATTTGGTTGATGATTATCCCCTCAATTTTTGCTCCTTTATACGTAATTCAAATCCCAACTAAGGTATAACCTAAAGGCAAGCCTTTTCCCTTTTTTTTCTATTGTTTTTTAAGTTGAGCATGCCATGGGGTGGATTATAACAGTATTGATACCTAATATCAATACACATGCCTAAATTTTGAAAAATTTGACTTTGAATGGCAAATGTTTGATCCTCGCACAAAAAGAGTTGAGTACCACTTGGAATGATTGTTTGATATATGATTTTTAGCCATTTCTAGATTTCAGAGAAAAAATGGATGAAATTAGTTGTCTATAGTGGGTGGAAAATGGTAAATCATAGTTACTAGCTGCTAAAGTTAGAGGTTTCGATTAGCATATGATCAAAAAATCATAACTCCCTTATACGAATTTGAAAAATCACATACATAGCTTATTAGAAAGCTAATTCACAATTCTTTAAGGTAAGTCCTTTAAAAATTCAAAAAAATCATTTGATGCATGATAATAATTCTCCAATCTGACCTACTATTGCTACTAGTAGCTAAACTAGAAGGACAATGGTTTCTGGGTACATAGGTGCGAATTATGATTTAAACATTCAAATGCTTAACATGGTGGTCCATAATAGTATGTTAATGAGTCTAAACCAAGTTTTCAGGAAAAAGGCACCGGAACAACTCACTAACCATACATCAAGCTGACCAATAAAACAAAATTACTCATTGAGCTCCAAATGCTTTTTAGCCTTCCTCCATAACTCTTTTCTTGTTAAGGCACCTATATTAGGCACATATTAGGCATGAGAAATTCCATTTTCGAGGTTGTAATAGCCTTTAAATAGTAGCTATTTATCCTACAATGGCCATTACAATCAATCACAGAATACTCAGAATCCAAGCTATATATTAATTAACTTAAAAAAATCAGTGGGAGATGGTTTGAAAATATGATTTTATGGTCTTTTTCTAGCCATAAATCAAAGCATCTAAAGTTTTGATTTAGCCCAATATTGATAGCATTAAATGTTAAAAACATAAGCTACAGTTGGTTTATTATTTAAATCAGTATGGACTTAGGTTGGAGGATTTTAAAAATTAGATTTTGGCATTCAAATCCAACATGTATTTTATCAAAACTCAAGAAATTAAGCATATCAACGTAGCACCAAATCACCAAAGTATAGCATAGCATGAATGTAGATGCATTTCTTCAAACATGTCCAAAGCATGCTAATTAACATGAATCACAATGAACAAATTATAACATGTAAGATGAACATAAATATAACACTAAACATATCATCATCATCCTAAATCATGAAGCAAACATATTATCAAGGGAAATACAAGCTTAGCCATAAATAGGGATAAAAAGGGAACATTTAATCACCCAAAAATAATTCAAACAAGCAACTAATATTATTAAAATCATGAGAGAGCAAAGTAAAATGCAGGGACTCCCAGAAAGGTCATGGCCAAACATATGAGGTTGCGAGGACAATATTTTTAGGCCTTAAAATTCATAAAAAATTAAAACAAAAAAATGTAAAAGATATACCCTAAAGCTTTAGGTTTTTAAGATTTTTTCCTTGCTTTTACTTTTTCTAGCCTTTTTTCCTATCATTTTTCCTTTTTCTTTTTACTAGATTATTTCTAGAGTTGTAAATGTAATATCTTGTGACCCTTCCATGTAGCTGTCCAAGAGACCCTTCCAAGGGCTTTTTTGTTACATTATTTGATTTAAAATGGTCCCCATGTCCTTGATAATGCTTATCTAAATCCTATTGCCAAAAGACCCTTTAATTTGGAGTAAAAAAGCTCTCCATTGGTCTAACATGTATTCAACTCCTTTAACATAACATGACTGCCATTTTAGGGGCCAAAGTTACCCTTGCCCTAATATCATTATCCCATGAAAAGTCCTTAAATCATATCATCTTTT
>JBBYHO010355459.1:0-28169 GCA_038382025.1 Adansonia gregorii | reverse complement strand
TGTGATGATTATTTGCATTCATGTTTTCCAATCATTTCAAATAAAACTAAAGGTAATGTACCACGTAGGTATCTCTCCAGTGCCCAAAGTGGAACATTCCATTTTCAAAGTAAAATCCAAAGGTCATTTTTATTGAACATCTCGATATTCCCCATCTCTCTGGGGTATATGTGAGATTAAATCTTTCTCATCAAAACCTGGACTATATTCATGCATTGTAAGGTATTATATCAAAATAATGACAAGCTAAAATCAAAAAAATTGACATCTAGATAAGACATAGCCAGTAAGGTACTGATTTCGAGCGTCGCGAATAGGTTCATACCTCATCATGCGTAACCAACTCCCAAACCTAAGTAGTGAATTTTTACACTACGTTGACCACTGGATCAATGTTTTAAGTTTTGTAACTCAAAATATAGGTTTCAATAGGCATCTGGTCATGCCTAGACAAAAATGATTTATGGTGACTCCAAGCATTGGCCATTTTACGATGGTCATCCGAGACCAATAAGATGAGCGATTTATCTTATGGTCCCTTTTACTGTACCATAAGTCAAGAATCCATACATTCTTGTTCTCATCACATAACGAAAAAAAAGTCTTAGTGAAGAAGACATTTTCCAAGTCTAGGGAAAATAGTTTAAGCCATACGCACTCATAGATCAACGAGGATCCACCCAAAGGTATGTTGTGATAGCTTGGCAGCTCCACTTAGGATAGTATAAAGAGTTAGGCCAATAACTAGCTGTGTCTTGCTAGGTTCCCGATTCTTTTGATTTTCAATCATTATTTAACCATGACCTTTTTATCATTTTGTCATCTAATCTTTTGTTTGATATGATTGTCAAGATTGTCTTATTTTTGAATAATCTTTTGTTTAATAAAAATGGTAACAAAGAAGTAAACAAAAAGGTTTGATCATTTCCTTGTCATACCCCATACACTTACATCCAAGTTTGTCTCATTTTATGAATGAACTTTAATTACAAGGAAAATTATGAAAGAAAAACTTTTGTTGCCAACCAAAGCGTTAATATCATGCATCCCAATGAGACAACCATGCTTGTAGTGCCAACAACAAAAATAATTGAGACTATTACAAGTATCCAAGTTTGTATCATTTCATGGATGAGCTTTGATTTTAAAGGAAATGGTGGAAAGAAAAGCTTTTTGTGCAAATGCAAAGCATCAATATCGTGTATCCCATTGTGGAGAGCATGATTGTAGTGCCTATATCAAAAAGAATAGAGATTATTATGACTTTCCAAGTTTGTCACATTTCACACATAAACATTAATTATAAGGAAAATGGTAGAAAGAAGAGCTTTTCTTGCTAAACCAAAGCATTAATATCATGCATCCCAATGAGATGAACATGATTGTAGCACCAGCAACAAAAGAGTTAAGATTACTACAAGTACCCAAGGTTGTGCCATTTCATAAATGAACTTTGATGATAAGGGCAATGGCAGAAAGAAAAGCATTTCATGCAAATCCAAAGCATCAATATCGTGTATCCCAACATGGAGAACATGATAGTAGTGCCTATTTCAAAAAGTATGGAGATTATTAAGAGCATCCAAGTTTGTCTCATTTCATGAATGAACTGTCATTATAAGGAAAATGGTGGAAAAAAAAGCTTTTGTTGCCAAACCAAAGCATTAATATCGTGCATTGCAGTGAGATGAACATTATTGTAGTGCCAACAGCAAAAAGAATCGAGACTATTACAAGTATCCAAGATTGTATCATTTCATGGTTGAGCTTTGATTGTAAAGGAAATGGTGGAAAGAAAGCCTTTTCATGCAAATCCAAAGCATCAATATTGGGTATCCCATTGTGTAGAACGTGATTGTAGTGCCTATAACAAAAAGAATGGAGATTATTATGAGTTTCCAAGTTTGTCGCATTTCATGGATAAACATTAATTATAAGGAAAATGATGGAGAAAAAAGCTTTTCTCCCTAACCAAAGCATCAATATCATGTATCCCAAAGAGATAAACATGTTCATAATGCCAATAACAACAAGAATCAAGATTATTAAAAGTATCCAAGTTTGTATCATTTTAAGGATATACTTTGATTATAAGGAAAATAGTGGAAAGAAAATCTTTTCCTGCCAAACCAAAGCATCGATATCGTTCATCCCAATGAGATGAACACGATCGTAATGCTAATAACAAAAAAAATCGAGATTGCTACAAGTATCCAAGTTTGTACCATTTCATTGATGTACTTTAATTATAAGGAAAATAGTGGAAAAAAAAGCTTTTCCTGCCAAACCAAAGCATCAATCTCATGTATCCTAATGAGATGAACATGATTGTAGTGCTAATAACAAAAAGAGTAGAGATTATTACAAGTATCCAAGTTTGCATCATTTCATAGATGAACTCTGATTATAAAGAAAATATTGGAAGGGAAAGCTTTTTTTGCCAAACCAAAGCATCAATATTGTGTATCCCAATGAGATAAACATGTTTATAGCACCAATAACAAAAAGAATCGAGATTATTATAAGTATCTAAGTTTATGTCATTTCAGTAATGAATTATAAGGAAAATGGTGAAAAGCAAAGCTTTTTTTGCCAAACTAAAGCATTAATATCGTGCATCCCATGAGACAAACATGATTGTGGTGCCAACAACAAAAAGAATCGAGATTATTACAAGTATCCAAGTTTGTATCATTCAATGAATAAGCTTTGATTATAAAGGAAATAGTGGACAGAAAAGCTTTTCTATAAATCCAAAGCATCAATATCATGTACCCCATTGTGGAGAACATGATTTTTAGTGCCAATAACAAAAAGAATCGAGATTATTAAAAGTATCCAAGTTTGCATCATTTCATCGATGAACTTTGACTATAAGCAAAATATTGGAAAAAAAAGCTTTTCTTGCCAAACCAAAGAATCAATATCATGTATCCCAATGAGATAAACATGATTGTAGCACCAATCATGGAAAAAATTGAGATTATTGCAAGTATCTAAGTTTGTATCATTTCATTTCATGAACAAAATTTAATGATAAGGAAAATAGTGGAATGAAAAGCTTTTCTTGCCAAACCAAAGCATTAATATCGTGTATCCTAATGAGATGAACATTATTGTAGTGCCAATAACAAAAAGAGTTGAGATTTCTACAAGTACACAAGTTTCTCCTATTTCATGAATGAACTTTGATTATAAGGGCAATGGTGGAAATAAATGCATTTCATGCAAATCTAAAGCATCAATATCGTGTATCCTAACATGGAGAACATGATTGTAGTGCCTATAACAAAAAGTATAAAGATTATTAAGAGCATCCAAGTTTGTCTCATTTCATGAAAGAACTTTAATTATAAGGAAAATGGTGGAAGTAAAAGCTTTTGTTGCCAAACCAAAGTGTTAATATCATGCATTACAGTGAGACCAACATGATTGCAGTGCCGACAGCTAAAAGAATCGAGACTATTACAAGTATCCAAGTTTGTATCATTTCATGGATAAGCTTTGATTAAAAAGGAAATGGTGGAAAGAAAAGCTTTTCATGCAAATCAAAAGCATCAATATCGTGTATCCCATTGTGTAGAAGATGATTGTAGTGCCTATAACAAAAAGAATGGAGATTATTATGAGTTTCCAAATTTGTCTTATTTCACGGATAAACATTAATTGAAGGAAAATGGTGGAGAGAAGAGCTTTTCTTGCCAAACCAAAGCATCAATATCGTGTATCCCAATAAGATAAGCATGATCATAGTGCCAATAACAACAAGAATCGAGATTATTACAAGTATCCAAGTTTGTATCATTTTAGGGATGTACTTTGATTATAAGAAAAATAATGGAAAGAAAAGCTTTTCCTACCAAACCAAAGCATCGATATCATTCATCCCAATAAGATGAACATGATCATAATGCCAATAACAAAAAGAATTGAGATTGTTACCAGTATCCAAGTTTGTATCATTTCATTGATGAACTTTGATTATCAGGAAAATAGTGAGAAAAAAAGCTTTTCCCGCCAAACCAAAGCATCAATATCATGTATCCTAATGAGATAAACATGATTGTAGTGCCAATATCAAAAAAAGTAAAGATTATTACAAGTATCCAAGTTTGTATCATTTCATGGATAAATTTTAATTATAAGGAAAATGGTGGAAGGAAAAGTTGTTTTTTGCCAAACCTAAGCATTCATATAGTGTATCCCAATGATATAAACATGTTTATAGCACCAATAATAAAAAAAAATTAAGATTATTATAAGTATCCAAGTTTGTATCATTTCATGGATTAGCACTGATTATAAGGAAAATGGTGGAAAGAAAAGCTTTTCTTGACAATCCAAAGCATCAACATTATGTATCCCAATGAGATAACATGACTGTTGTGCCAATAACAAAAGGACTCGAGATTATTACAAGCATCCAAGTTTGTATCATTTCATCAATGAACTTTAATTATAAGGAAAATAGAGGAAAGCAAAGCTTTTCTTGCCAAACAAAAGCATTAATATCGTGCATCCCAATGAGACGAACATAATTATAGCACGAACAACATAAAGAATCAAGATTAGTGCAAGTATCCAAAGCTGTATCATGTGATGGATGAGCTTTGATTATAAGGGAAATGGTGGAAAGAAAAGCTTTTCTATAAATCCAAAGCATCAATATCATGTATCCCATTATGGAGAACATGATTTTTAGTGCCAATAACAAAAAGAATCAAAATTATTACAAGCATTCAAAGTTCGTATCATTTCATCGAAGAACTTTGACTATAAGCAAAATGGTGGAAAGAAAAGCCTTTCTTGCCAAACCAAAAAATCAATATTGTGTATCCCAAGGAGATGAACATAATTGTAGCACCAAGAACAGAAAGAATTGAGATCATTGCAAGTATCTAAGTTTGTATCATTTCATTTCATGAATGAAATTTAATGATAAGGAAAATGGTGGAATGAAAAGCTTTTCTTGCCAAATCAAAGCATAAATATCGAGTATCCCAATGAGATAAACATGATTGTGGTGCCAATAACAAAAAGAATCGAAATTATTAGAAGTATCCAAGTTTGTATCATTTTATTTCATGAATGAACTTTAATTATAAGGAAAATGGTGGAACGAAAAACTATTCTCACGAAACCAAGGCATCAATATCGTGCATCCTAATGAGATGAACAAGATTGTAGTGCCATTAATAAAAAGAGTTGAGATTACTACAAGTACCCGAGTTTGTGCCATTTCATGAATGAACTTTGATTATAAGGGCAATGGCGGAAAGAAAAACATTTCATGCAAATCCAAAGCATTAATATCATGAATCCCAATGTGGAGAACATGATTGTAATGCCTATAACAAAAAGAATGGAGGTAATTATGAGTTTTCGAGTTTGTCTTATTTCACGGATAAACATTAATTATAAGGAAATAGTGGAAAGAAGAGCTTTTCCTACCAAACCAAAGTATCAATATCATGTATCCCAATGAGATAAACATGTTTATAGTGCCAATAACAACAAGAATCGAGATTATTACAAGTATCCAAGTTTGTATCATTTCAGGGATATACCTTGATTATAAGGGAAATAGTGGAAAGAAAAGCTTTTTCGGCCAAACCAAAGCATCTATATCATTTATGCAAATGAGATGAACATGATCGTATTGCTAATAACAAAAAGAATTGAGATTGTTACAAGTGTCAAAGTTTGTATCATTTCATTGATAAACTTTGATTTTAAGGAAATTGGTGAAAAGAAAAGCTTTTCCTGCCGAAACAAAGCATCAAATCATGTGTCCTAATAAGCTGAACATGATTGCAGTGCCAATAACAAAAAGAGTAGAGATCATTACAAGTATCCAAGTTTGTATCATTTCATGGATAAACTTTGATTATAAGGAAAATGGTGGAAGAAAAAGCTTTTTTTGCCAAACCAAAGCATTTATATCGTGTATCACAATTATATGAACATGTTTATAGTTTTAATAACAAAAAGAATCAAGATTATTATAAGTATCCAAGTTTGTATCATTTCATGGATGAACATTGATTACAAGGAAAATGGTGAAAAGAAAAGCTTTTCTTGCCAAACCAAAGTATCAATATTGTGTATCCCAATGAAATGAACATAATTGTTGTGCCAATAACAAAAAGAATTGAGATTATTATAGGTATCCAAGTTTGTATCATTTCATTGATAAACTTTAATTTTAAGGAAAATGGTTGAAAGCAAAGCTTTTCTTGCCAAACCAAAGCATCAATATCGTGCATCCCAATGAGATGAACATGATTGTAGTGCCAATAAAGAAAATAATCAAGGTTATTGCAAGTATCCAAGTTTGCATCATTTCATGGATAAACTTTGATTACAAGGGAATTAGTGGGAGAAAAAAAGATTTTCTTGCAAACCCAAAGCATCAATATCTTGTATCCAATTATGGAGAACTTGATTGTAGTGCCGATAACAAAAAGAATCGAGATTACCACAAGTATCCAAGTTTGTAGAATTTCATTTCACTTATGAACTTTAATTATAAGGAAAATGTGGCAAGTAAAGCTTTTCTTGCCAAACCAAAGTGTCAATATCATGTATCCCAATGAGATAAACATGACTATAATGCCTATAAGAAAAAAAATCAAGATTATTATGAGTATCCAAGTTTGTATCATTTCATGGATAAATTTTGATTATAATGAAAATGGTGGAAAGAATAGCTTTTCTTGCCAAAGCAAAGAATCAATATCATGTATCCCAAGAAGATGAACATGATTGTTGTGCCAATAACTAAAAGAGTCAAGATTATTATAGGTATCAAAGTTTGTATCATTTCACCAATGAACTTTAATTATAAAGAAAATGGTGGAAAGCAAAGCTTTTCTTGCCAAACCCAAGCATCAATATCATGTATCCCAAGAAGATGAACATGATTGTAGTGCTAATAACAAAAAGAGTCAAGATTATTATAGGCATCCAAGTTTGTATCATTTCATCAATGAACTTTGATTATAAGGAAAATGATGGAAAGCAAAGCTTTTCTTGCCAAACCAAGGCATCAATATCGTGTATCCCAATAAGATGAACATGATTGCAGTGCCATTAAAGAAAAGAATCAAGGTTATTACAAGTTTCTAAGTTTGTATCATTTCATGGATGAACTTTGATTATAAGGGAAATAGTGGACAAAAATGATTTTCTTGCAAATCCAAAGCATTAATATCGTGTATCTAATTATGGAGAACATGGTTGTAGTGACAATGACAAAAAGAATTGAGATTGTTATGAGTATCCAAATTTGTATCATTTCATTTCACGAATAAACTTTAATTATAAGGAAAATGGTGGAATGAAAAGCTTTTTTTGCCAAGCCAAAGCATCAATATTATGTATCCCAATGAGATGAACATAATTATAGTGCCAATAACAAAAAGAGTCGAGATTACTATAAGTACCCAAGTTTGTATCATTTCATGAATGAACTTTGGTTATGAGGGCAATAATGGAAAAAAAAGTTTTTCATACAAATCTAAAGCATCAATATTGTGTATTCCAATGTTGAAAACGTGATTGTAGTGCCCATAACAAAAAGTATGGAGATTATTAAGAGTATCTAAGTTTGTCTCATTCCGTGAACAAAATTTAATTATAAGGAAAAGGGTGTAAAGAAAAGCTTTCTCACCAAACCAAAGCATTAATATCGTGCGTCCCAATGAGATGAACATGATTGTAGTACCAACAACAAAAAGAATCGAGATTATTCCAAGTATCCAAGTTTGCATCATTTCATGGATGAGCTTTAATTATAAAGGAAATGCTGGAAAAAAAATCTTTTCATGCAAATCCAAAGCATCAATATCCTGTATCCTATTGTGGAGAACATGATTGTTGTGCCTATAACAAAAAGAATGGAGATTATTATTAGCACCCAAGCTTTTCTCAATTCACGATGAACATTAATTATAAGGAAAAAGGTGAAAAGAAGAGCTTTTCTTGCCAAACCAAAACATCAATATTGTGTATCTCAATGAGGTAAACGAGTTTGTAGTGCCAATAACAACAAGAATCAAGATTATTACAAGTATCCAAGTTTGTATTATTTTAGGGATAAACTTTGATTGTAAGGGAAATGATGGAAGGAAAAGCTTTTCTGGCCAAAGCAAAGCATTAATATTATTTATCCCAATGAGATGAACAAGATTGTAATGCTAATAACAAAAAGAATCAGGATTATTACAAGTATCCAAGTTTGTATCATTTCATCGATGAACTTTGGTTATAAGGAAAATGGAGGAAACAAAAGCTTTTCCTATTAAACCAAACTAGCCATATCGTGTATCCTAATGAGATGGGCATAATTGTAGTATCAATAACAAAAAGAATCAAGATTATTACAAGTATCCAGGTTTGTATCATTTCGTGGATGAACATTGATTACAAGGAAATTAGTGGAAAAAAAATGTTTCTTGCCAAACCAAAGCATCAATATCATGTATCCCAATGAGATAAACATGATTGTAGTACCAATAACAAAAGGAATCAAGATTATTACAAGTGTTAAAGCTTGTACATTTCATGGACAAATTTTTTACTATAAGTAAATTGGTGGAAAAAAAAGCTTTTCTTGCCAAACCAAAGCATCAATATTGTGTATCCCGATGAGATGAACATGATTACAGTGCCAATAGTTAAAAGTATCCAAGTTTGTATCATTTCATGGATAAACTTTGATTACAAATAAAATGGCAGAAAGAAACGTTTTTCCTCCTAACCAAAGCATCAATATCTTGTCATCTAATGAGGTGAGCATGATTGTAGTGCCAATAACAATAAGAATCGAGATTATTACAAGTATCCAAGTCTGTATCATTTCATAGATGAACCTTGATTATAAGGGAATTGGTGGAAGGAAAAACTTTTCTTGCCAATCTAAAGCATCAATATCGTGCATCCCAATTAGATGAACATGATTATAGTGCCAATAACAAAATAAATCGAGATTATTACAAGTATCAAAGTTTCTATCGTTTCATGGATAAACTTTGATTTTAAGGAAAATGGTGGAAAGAAAGCTTTTCTTGCCAAACCAAAGCATCAATATCATGCATCTAAATAAGATGAACATGATTACAGTGCCAATAACAAAAAGAATTGAGATTATTAAAAGTATCCAGGTTTGTATCATTTCATGGATGAACTTTGATCATAATGAAAATGGTCAAATCAAAAGCTTTTCTTGCCAAACTAAAGCATTAATATCATCTATCCCAATGAAATGACCGTGATTGTAGTGCTAATAACAAAAAGAATCAAGATTATTACAAGTATCCGAGTTTGTATCATTTTGTAGATGGACTTTAACTAGAAAGGAATAATGGAAAGAAAACCTTCTTTTCCAAATCCAAAGCATCAATATCGTGAATCCCAATATGAAGGACATGATTGTAGTCCCTAAACCAAAAAGTATGGAGATTATTAAGAGTATCCAAGTTTATCTTATTTCATAAATAAACTTTAATCATAAGGAAAATGATGGAAAGAAAAGCTTATCTTGCAAACCAAAGTATCAATATCGTGTATCCTAATGGGATGAATGTGATTGTAGTGCCAACAACAAAAAGGATTAAGATTATTACAAGTATCCAAGTTTGCATAATTTCATGGATGACCTTTGATTATAAGAGAAATGGTGGAAAGAAAATATTTCCTTGCAAATCCAAAGCATCAATATCATGTATCCCAATGAGGTGAACATTATTGTAGTGCGATTAATAAAAAGAATCAAGATTATTGCAAGTATCCAAATTTGTATAATTTCATGGAAAAACTTTGATTATAAGGGAAATTATGCAAAGAAAAGATTTTCTCACCAAACGAAAGCTGTAATATCGTGTTTCCTAATGAGATGAACATGATTAAAGTACCAACAATAAAAAGAATCGAGATTATTGCACATTTCCAAGTTTGTATTATTTCATGGATAAACTTTGATTATAAGGGAAATGGTGGAAAGAAAACCATTTCTTGTAAATCCAAAGCATTAATATCGTGTATCCCAATGTGGTCAACATCATTGTAGTGCAAATACCAAAAAGAATCAAGATTATTACAACTATCCAAGTTTGTATCATTTCAGGGATGAACTTTGGTTATAAGGAAAATGGTGGAAAGAAAAGCTTTTCTTGCCAAACCAAAGCATCAATATCGTGATGCCAATGAGCTGAACATGATTATAGTGCCCATAACAAAAAGAATTAAGATTATTACCAGTGTCCAAGTTTGTATCATTCCATGGATAACCTTTGATTATAAGAAAAATAGTGGAAAGAAAAGCTTTTCTTGCCAAACAAAAAATATCATGCATGCCAACGAGTTGAACATGATTGTATTGCCAATAACAAAATGAATCGAGATTATAACAAGTATGCAAGTTTGTATCATTTCATGAATGAAATTTGATTATAAGGAAAATGGTGGGGAGAAAAGCTTTTCTTGCTGAACCAAAGCATCAATATCATCTATCCTAATGAGATAAACATGGTTGTAGTGTCAATAACAAAGAGAATCAAGATTATTATAAATATCCAAGTTTGTATCATTTCGTGGATGAGCTTTGATTATAAGGAAAATGATGGAAAGAAAAACTTTTCTTGCCAAACCAAAGCATTAATATCCTGTATCCCAATGAGATAAACATGATTGTAGTGCCAATAACAAAAAGAATTGCGCTTATTACAAGTATCAAAACTTGTATCATTTCATAGATGAACTTTGATTATAAGAAAACTGGTGGAAAGAAAAACTTTTCTTGCTAAACCAAAGCATCAATATCGTGTATCCCAATGAGATGAACATGATTTTATTGCCAATAACAAAAAGACTTGCGATAATTACAAGTATCAAAGCTTGCATCATTTCATGGATAAACTTTGATTATAAATAAAATGGCGGAAAGAAAAGCTTTTCCTGCCAACCAAAGCATCAATATCTTGTCTCCCAATGAGGTGAACATGATTGTAGTGCTAATAACAATAAGAATGTGACTATTATAAGTGTCTAAGTTTGTATCGTTTCATAGATGAACTTTGATTATAAGGGAAATGGTGGAAAAAAAAGCTTTTCTTGCAAATCTAAAGTATCAATATCTTGCATCCCAATGTGGAGAACATGATTATAGTGCCCATATAAAAAAGAATAGAGATTATTAGGAGTGCCTAAGCTTGTTTCATTTCATGAAAGAACTTTAATTATAAGGAAAATTGTGGAAAGAAAAGCTTTTCTTGCCAAACCAAAGCATGTATCCTAATGAAATGAACATTATTGTAGTGCCAATAACAAAAAGAATCGAGATTATTACAAGTATCCATGTTTATATCATTTCATGGATAAAATTTGATTATAAGAAAAATGGTGGAAAGAAATGCTTTTCTTCCCAAACCAAAGCATCGATATCGTGTATCACAATGTGCAGAAATGATCGTAGTGCCCATAACAAAAAGAATAGACATTATTAGGAGCATTCAAGTTTGTCTCATTCCATGAATGAACTGTAATTATAAGGAAAATGGTGGAAAGAAAATCATTTCATGGCAAACCAAAGCATCAATATCATGTATCCCAATGAAAAGAACAAGATTGTAGTAACAATAACAAAATGAATCGAGCTTATTCCAAGTATCCAAGCTTGTTTCATTTCATGGTTGAACTTTGATCATAAGGAAAATGGTGGAAGGAAAAGCTTTTCTTGCCAAACTAGAGCATTAATATCATGTATCCTAATGAGATGAACTTGATTGTAGTGCCAATAACAAAAAGAATTGAGATTATTACAAGTACCCAAGTTTGTATCATTTCATGGATGAACATTGATTATAAGGAGAATGGCGAAAAGAAAAGCATTTCTTGCCAAACGAAAGCATCAACATCATTATCCCTATGAGATAAACGTGATTATATTGTCAATAACAAAAAGAATCGAGATTATTACAAGTATCCAAGTTTGTATTATGTCATGGTTGAACTTTGATTATAAGGAAAATGGTAGAAAGAAAAGCTGTTCTTGCCAAACCAAAGGATTAATATCGTGTATCCCAATGAGATGAACGTGATTGCAGTGCCAATAGCAAAAGGAATCAAGACTATTACAAGTTTCCAAGTTTGTATCATTTCATAAGTGAACTTTGATTATAAAGGAAATGGTGGAAAGAAAAAGTTTTCTTGACAAACCAAAGCATCAAAATCATGTAACCTAAGGAGGTAAACATGATCTTAGTGCCAATAACAAAAAGAATAAAGATTATTACAAGTATCCAAGTTTGTATCATTCCATTGATGAACATTGTATATAAGGAAAATGGTGGAAAGAAAAGCTTTTCTTGCCAAACCAAAGCATCAATATCGTTCATCCCAATTAGATGAACATGATTATAGTGCCAATAACAAAATAAATCGAAATTATTACGAGTACCGAAGTTTGAATCATTTCATGGATGAACTTTGATTTTAGGGAAAATGGTGGAAAAAAAGCTTTTCTTGCCAAACCAAAGCATCAATATCGTGCATCTGAATGAGATAAACATGATAGCAGTGCCAATAACAAAAAGAATCAAGATTATTACAAGTATTTAGGTTTGTATCATTTCATGGATGAACTTTGATCACAGTGAAAATGGTCGAATGAAAAGCTTTCCTTGCCAAACCAAAGCATTAATATCATCTATCCCAATTATATGACCATGATTGTAGTGCTAATAACTAAAAGAATCGAGATTATTACAAGTATCCGAGTTTGTATCATTTTGTGGATGGACTTTGACTATAAGGAAAATGGTAGAAAGAAAAGCTTTTCCTGCCAATCCAATGCATCAATATCTTGTCTCCCAATGAAATAAACATAATTTTAGTGCCAATAACAGTAAGAATCGAGATTATTACAAGTATCCAATATCATTTCATGGATAAGCTTTGACTAAAAGGGAAATAGTGGAAAGAAAACTTTTTCTTGCAAATCCAAAGCAACAATAACGTGAATCGCAATGTGAAGGACATGATTGTAGTCCCTAAACTAAAAAGTATAGAGATTGTTAAGAGTATCTAAGTTTATCTTATTTCATAAATAAACTTTAATCATAAGAAAAATGATGGGAAGAAAATATTATCTTGCAAACTAAAGTTTCAATATCGTGTATCCCAATGGGATGAATGTGATTGTAGTGACAACAACAAAAAGAATTAAGATTATTACAAGTATCCAAGTTTGTATAATTTCATGGATGATTGATTATAAAAGAAATGGTGGAAAGAAAATCTTTCCATGCAAGTCGAAAGCATCAATATCATGTATCCCAATGAGGTGAACATGATTGTAGTGCGATTAATAAAAAGAATTGAGATTATTGCAAGTATCCAAATTTGTATAATTTCATGGAAAAACTTTGATTATAAGGGAAATTATGCAAAGAAAAGATTTTGTCACCAAATGAAAGCCTTGATATCGTGTTTCCTAATGAGATAAACATGATTGTAGTGCCAACAATAAAAAGAATCGAGATTATTGCACGTTTCCAAGTTTGTATCATTTCATGGATGAACTTTGATTATAATGGAAATGGTGGAAAGAAAACCTTTTCTTGTAAATCCAAAGCATCAATATCATGTATCCCAATGTGGTGAACATCATTGTAGTGCCAATACTAAAAAGAATCAAGATTATTACAAGTATCCAAGTTTGTATCATTTCAGGGATGAACTTTGGTTATAAGGAAAATGGTGGAAAGAAAAGCTTTTCTTGCCAAACGAAAGCATCAATATTGTGATGCCAATGAGCTGAACATGATTATAGTGCCAATAACAAAAAGCATTGAGATTATTACTAGTGTCCAAGTTTGTATCATTCCATGGATAAACTTTAATTATAAGAAAAATAGTGAAAAGAAAAGTGTTTCTTGCCAAACAAAACATCAATATCATGCATGCCAATGAGCTGAACATGATTGTAGTGCCAATAACAAAAAGAATCAAGATTATAACAAGTATCCAAGTTTGTATCATTTCATGAATGAACTTTGATTATAAGGAAAATGGTGGGGAGAAAAGCTTTTCGTGCCAAACCAAAGCATCAATATCATCTATCCCAATGAGATAAACATGATTGTAGTGTCAATAAAAAAAAGAATCGAGATTATTGTTAGTATCCAAGTTTGTATCATTTCGTGGATGAACTTTGATTATAAGGAAAATGGTGGAAAGAAGAACTTTTCTTGCCAAACCAAAGCATCAATATCGTGTATCCTAATGAGATAAACATGATTGTAGTGCCAATAACAAAAAGAATAGAGATTATTATAAGTATCAATATCATTTCATGGATGAACTTTGATTATAAGGGAAATGGTGAAAAGAAAAAACTTTTCCTGCCAAACCAAAGCATCAATACCGTGTATCCCAATGAGATGAACATGCTTGTAGTGCCAATAACAAAAAGAATTAAGATTATTACAAGCATCAAAGCTTGTATAATTTCATGGAAAAACTTTTACTATAAGTAAATTGGTGAAAAAAAAGCTTTTCTTGCCAAACCAAAGCATCAATATCGTCTATCCCAGCGAGATGAACATGATTGCAGTGCCAATAATTACAAGTATCCAAGTTTATATCATTTCATGGATGAACATTGATTATAAATAAAATGGCAGAAAGAAAAGCCTGTCTTGCCAACCAAAGCATCGATATCTTGTCTCCCAATGAGATGAACATGATTGTAGTGCTAATAACAATAAGAATCATGATTATTACAAGTGTCTAAGTTTGTATGATTTCATAGATGAACTTTGATTACAAGGGAAATGGTGGAAAGAAAAGCTTTTCTTGCAAATCTAAAGTATCAATATCTTGAATCCCAATGTGGTGAACATGATTATAGTGCCCATATCAAAAAGAATGGAGATTATTAGGAGTGCCCAAGTTTGTTTCATTTCATGAAAGAACTTTAATTATAAGGAAAATAATGGAAAGAAAAGCTTTTATTGCCAAACCAAAGCATGTATCCTAATGAAATGAACATTATTGTAGTGCCAATAACAAAAAGAATCGAGATTATTACAGGTACCCATGTTTATATAATTTCATGAATAAACTTTGATTATAAGAAAAATGATGGAATGAAATGCTTTTCTTGCCAAACCAAAGCATCGATATCGTGTATCTCAATGTGGAGAAATGATTGTAGTGCCCATAACAAAAAGAATAGACATTATTATGAGCATTCAAGTTTGCCTCATTCCATGAATGAACTTTAATTATAAGGAAATGGTGGAAAGAAAAGCATTTCATGCCAAACCAAAGCATTAATATCGTGTATCCAATGAAAAGAACAAGATTGTAGTAACAATAACAAAATGAATCGAGATTATTACAAGTATCCAAGCTTGTTTCATTCTATGGTTGAACTTTCATTGTAAGGAAAATAATGGAATGAAAAGCTTTTCTAGCCAAACCAAAGCATTAACATCATGTATCCCAATAAGATGAACTTGATTGTAGTGCCAATAACAAATAGAATTGAGGTTATTACAAGTACCCAAGTTTGTATCATTTCATGGATGAACATTGATTAGAAGGAGAATGCGGAAAGAAAAGCATTTCTTGCCAAACCAAAGCATCAATATCATTATCCCTATGAGATAAACATGATTGTAATGTTAATAACAAAAGGAACCGAGATTATTACAAGTATCCAAGTTTGTATTATGTCATGGTTAAACTTTGATTATAAGGAAAATGGTAGAAAGAAAAGCTTTTCTTGCCAAACCAAAGGATAAATATCGTGTATCCCAATGAGATGAACGTGATTGCAGTGCCAATAGCAAAAGGAATCAAGATTATTAAAAGTTTGCAAGTTTCTATCATTTCATAAATGAACTTTGATTATAAAGGAAATGGTGGAAAGAAAAAGTTTTCTTGACAAACCAAAGCATCAAATCATGTATCCTAAGGAGGTAAACATGATCGTAGTGCCAATAACAAAAAGAATAGAGATTATTACAAGTATCCAAGTTTGTATCATTCTATGGATGAACTTTGTATATAAGGAAAATGGTGGAAAGAAAAGCTTTTCTTGCCAAACCAAAGCATCAATATTCTTCATCCCAATTAGATGAACATGATTATAGTCCCAATAACAAAATAAATTGAGATTACTACTAGTATCGAGGTTTGTATCATTTCACAGATGAACTTTGATTTTAAGAAAAATGGTGAAAAGAAAAACTTTTCTTGCCAAACCAAAGCATCAATATCATGCATCTGAATGAGATAAACATGATAACAGTGCCAATAACAAAAAGAATCGAGATTATTACAAGTATCTAGGCTTGTATCATTTCATGGGTGAACTTCGATCATAATGAAAATGGTCAAATGAAAAGCTTTCCTTGCTAAACCAAAGCATTAATATCATCTATCCCAATGATATGACCATGATTGTAGTGCTAATAACAAAAAGAATCAAGATTATTACAAGTATCCAAGTTTGTATCATTTTATGGATGGACTTTAACTATAAAGAAAATGGTAGAAAGAAAAGCTTTTCCTGCCAATCCAATGCATCAGTAACTTGTCTCCCAATGAGATAAACAAAATTGTAGTGCAAATAACAGTAAGAATCAAGATTATTATAAGCATCCAAGTTTATATCATTTCATGGATGAGATTTGACTAAAAGGGAAATAGTGGAAAAAAAACCTTTTCTTGCAAATCCAAAGCATCAATAACGTGAATCCCAATGTGAAGGACATGATTGTAGTCCCCAAACTAAAAAGTATAGAGATTATTAAGAGTATCCAAGTTTATCTTATTTCATAAATAAACGTTAATCATAAGGAAAATGATGGAAAGAAAAGCTTATCTTGCAAAACAAAGTATCAATATCATGTATCCCAATGAGATGAATGTGATTGTAGTGACAACAACAAAAAGAATTAAGGTTATTACAAATATCTAAGTTTGTATAATTTCATGGATAAACTTTGATTATAAGAGAAATGGTGGAAAGAAAATCCTTCCTTGCAAATCCAAAGCATCAATATCATGTATCCTATTGAGGTGAACATGATTGTAGTGCGATTAATAAAAAGAATCGAGATTATTGCAAGTATCCAAATTTGTATAATTTCATGGAAGAACTTTGATTATAAGGGAAATTATGCAAAGAAAAGATTTTCTCACGAAACGAAAGCCTTAATATTGTGTTTCCTAATGAGATAAACATGATTGTAGTGCCAACGATAAAAAGAATTGAGATTATTGCACATTTCCAAGTTTGTATCATTTCATGGATGAAATTTGATTATAAGGGAAATGGTGGAAAGAAAACTTTTCTTGTAAATCCAAAGCATCAATATCTTTTATCCCAATGTGGTGAACATCATTATAGTGCCAATATAAAAAAGAATCAAGATTATTATAAGTATCCAAGTTTGTATCATTTCAGGGATGAACTTTGGTTATAAGGAAAATAGTGGAAAGAAAAGCTTTTCTTGCCAAACCAAAGCATCAATATCGTGATGCCAATGAGCTGAACATGATTATAGTGCCAATAACAAAATGAATCGAGATTATAACAAGTATCCAAGTTTGTATCATTTCATGAATGGATTATTACCAGTGTCCAGGTTTGTATCATTCCATGGATAAACTTTGGTTATAAGAAAAATAGTGGAAGGAAAAGCTTTTCTTACCAAACAAAACATCAATATCATGCATGCCAATGAGCTGAACATGATTGTAGTGCCAATAACAAAAAGAATTGAGATTATAACAAGTATCCAAGTTTGTATCATTTCATGAATGAACTTTGATTATAAGGAAAATGGTGGGGAGAAAAGCTTTCCTTGCCAAACCAAAGCATCAATATCATCTATCCCAATAAGATAAACATGATTATAGTGTCAATAACAAAGAGAATCGAGATTATTATAAGTATCCAAGTTTGTATCATTTCGTGGATGAACTTTGATTATAAGAAAAATGGTGGAAAGAAAAACTTTTCTTGCCAAACCAAAGCATTAATATCGTGTATCCTAATAAGATAAACATGATTGTAATGCCAATAACAAAAAGAATCGCGATTATTCTAAGTATCAAAGCTTCTATGATTTCATGGATGAACTTTGATTATAAGGAAAATGGTGGAAAGAAAAAACTTTTCTTGCCAAAGCAAAGCATCAATATTGTGTATCCCAATGAGATGAACATGATTGTAGTGCCAACAACAAAATGAATTAAGATTATTACAAGTATCAAAGTTGGCACCATTTCATGACAAACTTTTACTATAAGTAAACTGGTGGGATAAAAAGCTTTTCTTGCTAAACCAAAGCATCAATATCATGTATCCCAATGAGATGAACATGATTGCAATGCCAATAATTACAAGTATCCAGGTTTGTATCATTTCATGGATGAACATTGATTATAAATAAAATGGCAGAAAGAAAAGCTTTTCCTGCCAACCAAAGCGTCAATATCTTGTCTACCAATGAGGTGAACATGATTGTAGGGCTAATAACAATAAGAATTGTGATTATTACAACTGTCCAAGTTTGTATCGTTTCATAGATGAACTTTGATTATAAGGGATATGGTGGAAAGAAAAGCTTTTCTTGCAAATTTAAAGTATCAATATCTTGCATCCTAATATGGAGAACATGATTGTAGTGCCCATATGAAAAAGAATTGAGATTATTAGGAGTGCCCAAGTTTGTTTTATTTCACGAAAGAACTTTAATTATAAGGAAAATAGTGGAAAGAAAAGCTTTTCTTGCCAAACCAAAGCATGTATCCTAATGAAATGAACATTATTGTAGTGCTAATAACAAGAAGAATCGAGATTATTACAAGTACCCATGTTTATATCATTTCATAGTTAAACTTTGATTATAAGAAAAATGATGGAAAGAAATGCTTTTCTTGCCAAACCAAAGCATCGATATCGTGCATCTCAATGTGGAGAAACGATTGTACTACCCATAACAAAAAGAATAGACATTATTAGGAGCATTCAAGTTTGTCTCATTCCATGAATGAACTTTAATTATAAGGAAAATGGTGGAAAGAAAAGTGTTTCATGCCAAACCAAAGCATCAATATCGTGTATCCAATGAAAAGAACAAGATTGTAGTAACAATAACAAAATGAGTCGAGATTATCACAAGTGTCCAAGCTTATTTCATTTCAAGGCTGAACTTTGATTATACAAAAAATAGTGGAAGGAAAAGCTTTTATTGCCAAACCAGACCATTAATATCATGTATTCCAATGAGATGAACTTGATTGTAGTACCAACAACAAAAAGAATTAAGATTACAAGTACCCAGGTTTGTATCATTTCATGGATAAACAATGATTGTAAGGAGAATGGCGAGAAGAAAAGCATTTCTTGCCAAACCAAAGGATTAATATCGTGTATCCCAATGAGCTGAACGTGATTGTAGTGCCAATAGCAAAAGGAATCAAGATTATTGCAAGTTTTCAAGTTTGTATCATTTAACAAATGAACTTTGATTATAAAGGAAATGGTGGAAAGAAAAAGTTTTCTTAATAAACCAAAGCATCAAAATCATGTATCCTAAGCAGGTAAACATGATTGTAGTGCCAATAACAAAAAGAATAGAGATTATTACAAGTATCCAAGTTTGTGTCATTCCATGGATGAACTTTGTATATAAGGAAAATGGTGGAAAGAAAAGCTTTTCTTGCCAAACCAAAGCATCAATATCGTTTGTCCTAATTAGATGAACATGATTATAGTGCCAATAACAAAATAAATCGAGATTATTACAAGTATCAAATTTGTATCATTTCATAGATGAACTTTGATTTGAAGGAAAATGGTGGAAAGAAAAGCTTTTCTTGCCAAACCAAAGCATCAATATTGTTCATCCCAATTAGATGAACATGATTATAGTGCCAATAACAAAATAAATCGAGATTATTACAAGTATCAAAGTTTGAATTATTTTATGGATGAACTTTGATTTTAAGGAAAACGGTGGAAAGAAAAGCTTTTCTTGCCAAACCAAAGCATCAATATCGTGCATCTGATTGAGATAAACTAGATAGCAGTGCCAATAACAAAAAGAATCAAGATTATTACAAGTATCTAGGTTTGTATTATTTCATGGATGAACTTTGATCATAATGAAAATGGTCGAATGAAAAGCTTTCCTTGCCAAACCATAGCATTAATATCATCTATCCTAATGATATGGCCATGATTGTAGTGCTAATAACAAAAAGAATCGAGATTATTACAAGTACCTGAGTTTGTATCATTTTGTAGATAGACTTTGACTATAAGTAAAATGGTAGAAAGAAAAGCTTTTCCTGGCAATCCAATGCATCAGTATCTTGTCTCCCAATGAGATAAACATAATTGTAGTGCCAATAACTGTAAGAATCGAGATTATTCCAAGTATCCAAGTTTGTATCATTTCATGGATGAGCTTTGACTAAAAGGGAAATAGTGGAAAGAAAACCTTTTCTTGCAAATCCAAAGCATCAATAACATGAATCCCAATATGAAGGACATGATTGTAGTCCCTAAACCAAAAAGTATAGAGATTATTAAGAGTATCCAAGTTTATCTTATTTCATAAATAAACTTTAATCATGAGGAAAATGATGGAAAGAAAAGCTTATCTTCCAAACCAAAGTATCAATATCGTGTATCCCAATGGGATGAATGTGATTGTACTGCCACCAACAAAAAGAATTAAGATTATTACAAGTATTCAAGTTTGTATAATTTCACAGATGAACTTTGATTAGAGGAGAAATGGTGGAAAAAAATCTTTCCTTGCAAATCCAAAGCATCAATATCATGTATCCCAATGAGGTGAACATGATTGTAATACGATAATATAAAGAATCGAGATTATTGCAAGTATCTAAATTTGTATAATTTCATGGAAGATTATAAGGGAAATTATGCAAAGAAAAGATTTTCTCACCAAACGAAAGCCTTAATATCGTGTTTGCTAATGAGATGAACATGATTGTAGTGCCAACAATAAAAAGAATTGAGATTATTACACGTTTCCAAGTTTGCATCATTTCATGGATGAACTTTGATTATAAGGGAAACGGTGGAAAGAAAACCTTTTCTTGTAAATCCAAAGCATCAATATCGTGTATCCCAATGTGGTGAACATCATTGTAGTGCCAATACCAAAAAGAATCAAGATTATTACAACTATCCAAGTTGGTATCATTTCAGGGATGAACTTTGGTTATATGGAAAATGGTGGAAAGAAAAGCTTTTCTTGCCAAACCAAAGCATCAATATCGTGATGCCAATGAGCTGAACATGATTATAGTGCCAATAACAAAAAGAATTGAGATTATTACTAGCGTCCAAGTTTGTATCATTCCATGGATAAACTTTGATTATAAGAAAAATAGTGGAAAGAAAAGCTTTTCTTGCTAAACAAAACATCAATATCATGCATGCCAATGAGTTGAACATGATTGTAGTGCCAATAACAAAAAGAATCAAGATTATAACAAGTATCCAAGTTTGTATCATTTCATGAATGAACTTTGATTATAAGGAAAATGGTGGGGAGAAAAGCTTTTCTTGCCAAACCAAAGCATCAATATCATCTATCCCAATGAGCTAAACATGATTATAGTATCAATAACAAAGAGAATCAAGATTATTTCAAGTATCCAAGTTTGTATCATTTCACGGATAAACTTTGATTATAAGGAAAATGGTAGAAAGAAAAACTTTTCTTGCCAAACCAAAGCATCAATATGGTTTATCCTAATGAGATAAACATGATTGTAGTGCTAATAACAAAAAGAATCACGATTATTACAAGTATCAAAGCTTCTATCATTTCATGCGTGAATTTTGATTATATGGAAAATGGTGGAAAGAACAACTTTTCTTGCCAAACCAAAACATCAATATCGTGTGTCCCAATGAGATGAACATGATTGTAGTCCCAATGACCAAAAGAATTGAGATTATTACAAGTATAAAAGCTTGTATCATTTCGTGGACAAACTTTTACTTTAAGTAAATTGGTGAAAAAAAAGGCTTTTCTGGCCAAACCAAAGTATCAATATCGTGTATCCCAGCGAGATGAACATGATTGCAGTGCCAATAATTACAAGTACCCAAGTTTGTATTATTTCATGGATGAACTTTGATTATAAATAAAATGGTAGAAAAAAAAAGCTTTTCCTGCCAACCAAAGCATTAATATGTTGTCTCCCAATGAGGTGAACAAGATTGTAGTGCTAATAGCAATAAGAATCGTGATTATTACATGTGTCCATGTTTGTATCATTTTATAGATGAACTTTGATTATAAGGAAAATGGTGGAAAGAAAAGCTTTTCTTGCAAATCTAAAGTATCAATATCTTGCATCCCAATATGGAGAACATGATTGTAGTGCCAATATAAAAAAGATTGGAGATTATTAGGAGTGCCCAAGTTTGTTTCATTTCACGAAAGAACTTTAATTATAAGGAAAATGGTGGAAAGAAAAGCTTTTCTTGCCAAACCAAAGCATGTATCCTAATGAAATGAACATTATTGTAGTGCCAATAACAAAGAGAATCCGGATTATTACAAGTATCCATGTTTATATCATTTCATGGATAAACTTTGATTATAAGAAAAATAGTGGAAAAAAATGCTTTTCTTGATAAGCGAAAGCATCGATATCGTGTATCTCAATGTGGAGAAATGCTTTTAGTGCCCATAACAAAAAGAATAGACATTATTAGGAGCATTCAAGTTTGTCTCATTCCATGAATGAACTTTAATTATAAGGAAAATTATGGAAAAGAAAGCGTTTCATGCCAAACCAAAGCATCAATATCATGTATCCCAATGAAAAGAACAAGATTGTAGTAACAATAACAAAATGAATCGAGATTATTACAAGTATCCAAGCTTGTTTCATTTCATGGTTGAACTTTAATCATAAGAAAAATAGTAGAAGGAAAAGCTTTTCTTGCAAAAACAAAGCATCAATATCATGTATCCTAATGAGATAACTTGATTATAGTGCCAATAACAAAAAGAATCGAGATTATTACAAATACCCAAGTTTGTATCATTTCTTGGATGAACATTGATTTTAAGGAGAATGGTGGAAAGAAAAGCATTTCTTACCAAACCAAAGCATCAATATCATTATCCCTATGAGATAAACATGATTGTAATGTCAATAACAAAAAGAATCGAGATTATTACAAGTATCTAAGTTTGTATTTTGTCGTGGTTGAACTTTGATTATAAGGAAAATGGTAGAATGAAAAGCTTTTCTTGCCAAACCAAAGGATTAACATCATGTATCCCAATGAGATGAACGTGATTGCAGTGCCAATAGCAAAAGGATTCAAGATTATTACAAGTTTCCAAGTTTGTATCATTTCACAAATGAACTTTGATTATAAAGGAAATGATGGAAAGAAAAAGTTTTCTTGACAAACCAAAGCATCAAGATCTTGTATCCTAATGAGGTAAACATGATCATAGGGCCAATAACAAAAAGAATATTGATTATTACAAGTATCCAAGCTTGCATCATTCCATGGATGAACTTTGTATATAAGGAAAATGGTGGAAAGAAAACCTTTTCTTGCCAAACTAAAGCATCAAATCGTGTATCCAACAAGATGAATATGATTGTAGTGCCAATAACAAAAAGAACTGAGATTATTATATGTATCCAAGTTTGCATCATTTCATGGATAAACTTTGTTTACAAGGGAAATAGTGAAAAGAAAATATTTTCTTGCAAATCCAAAGCTTCAATACCGTTTATCCCATTGTGGGGAACATGATTGTAGTGCCTCTAACAAAAAGAATGAAGATTATTATGAGTATCCAAATTGGTCTCATTTTATAGATGAACTTTAATTATAAGGAAAATGGTGGAAAAAAGAGCTTTTCTTGCCAAATGAAAGCATCAATATCATTTATCCTAATAAGAAGAACATGACTACAGTGCCAGTAACAAAAAGAATCGAGATTATTACAAGTATCTAAGATTGTCTCATTTCATAGATGGACTTTAATTATAAGTAAAATGGTGGAAGAAAGAGCTTTTCATGCCAAACCAAAGCATCGATATCGTCTATCACAATAAGAAGAACATGATTGTAGTGCCAGTAACAAAAAGAATCGAGATTATTACAAGTATCCAAGTTTGTATCATTTCATGTATAAACTTTGATTATAAAGGAAATGGTGGAAAAAAAAGCTTTTCCTTCTAAACCAAAGCATCAATATCATATATCCTAATGAGATGAACATGATGGTAGTGCCAATAACTAATAGAATCTAGATTATTACAAGTATCCAAGTTTGTACCATTTCGTGGATGAACTTTGATTATAAGGGAAATGGTGGAAAGAAAAGCTTTTCCTATAAATCCAAGACATCAATATCATGCATCTCAATATGGAGAACCTAATTAGAGCGTGTAGCAATGTACCCCAAGGTGGATCCTTATGGATCTATGGGTGTATACAACTTAAAATATTTTTCTTTCTTGGAAAATTTTCCCTTGCAACATGATGAGAATAAAAAAGTATAGATTCTCGACTTGTGATACAGAGAAGAAGATTGTCAAATGAATCGCTCATCTTATTGGTCTTGGATAACCATCATGAAATGGCCAACTCTTAGAGTCGCCACTGATCATTTTGGGCTCGGCATGAATGGATGCCATTGAAACCTATGATTTGAGTTATGAAACTCAAAACATCAATCCCATGGTCTACATAATACAAAGAGTCATCGTTTAGGTTTGGGAGTTGGTTATGCATAATGAGCTATGAACCTCTTTGCGATGCCTGAAATCGGAACCTTACTAGCTATTTCTTATCTCAGTCTCGATGCTTTCGATCTTAACTCGCCATTATTTGATACAACCCTTTTTAGTGCATGAATCTTATGGAAACACAAATCCAAGTTTTAATGAAAACATTTAATCTCATATACACCCCAAAGAGATGGGGAATACAAAGATTTTTAATAAAAATGACCTCTGGATTTTACTTTAAAAAGTGAAATATTCCACTTTAGGCATTAAAGAGATACCCATGTGGAATATTACCCTTAGTTTTACTTGAAATGATTGGAAAACATGAATGCAAATAATCATCACAAAGAAATCAAGGTAGTAAGGCAATAAATGAAGTTACATAACATGGATCATTTAATGCAATGATAAAGAAAAGGGATGGACTATTGGAATTTATCTCACAATTAGCATCGATTTTCTGGGAATAACTGAATCGACAATTTTTAAGATTCATCTGGGTTTCTTGATTAAACGAGGTTTGTCCAACATATTTAAAAAAGTTTAAAAAAGAGAAAAATTTAATTGTAGTTGAAAGACAGGGTTGGAGTATCTTTTCAAAAAATAGGGTTGGAGTATCCCCAACGATGATGAATAATTTGATGAAGAAAGATTCTTTAAAAGGTTGACAATTTTTAAAAAGCAAGGTTGGAGCATCCTCTTAGAAGGTCAGAGTTGGAGTATCCCCAAAAGTGACATATTTGACATTCTTTAATGAAGTTAAGTTAGAAAAATTAAGTTTACAAAACCTTGTGATTTGGAAGGCAAATGAGCATTTTGATGACTTTGGTGAAAGAAATTATTGTCAATATGGATGGTAAAGACGTAAAATATGTTCGTGCCTTGATACGAGCTTATGGGAGATCAAAGCATGTTCTCAAGTCTGATCGGGGTGATACAGAGACATTCGAATGTCTCAAGATGAAATTCAGTGAAACAATTTAATTTTGACCATGATTAAGAATAAGGGATAGCATCACACGATCCTACTTTTTGAATTTATTCTAAATTGGTTTGATGGCTTTACAGGGTGGACAAGATTCTATTAGAAAGGTGACTCGGTGACAGTCAATCTAAAAATATTCCCAATATCCAAAAATCATTTTTTGAGAGAATTAATTTTCAAGTTCGAATTAATTTCACTGCTAGCAGAGCATACAAGGGACAAGGTGTGTCAAAATTTGAAAAATCATTTTACACTCATTTGGTATCAAAAATTACAGATAATACCTTTCGCAAAAGGGAATTTTATGAACTTTTAGGAAAAACATTTGAAAATTTTGGAAAAATCATTTAGTTGGCCTGAATGGCCTAACTAGAATGCATGTTCGGATTCTAAAGGTTTTAGACAGTTTAGATTTGAAAAATCATAACTCTCTCATCCAAAATGGTCTAGGGGTGAACAAGACATTGTCTTTAAGATAATTCGACACACTTTGAGGGAAAAATATCAAAAAATTCATGAAAAATCATTTAGGATTTAAAGTAATTTTTGAATTTGTAATAATTGTGCTGCCGGCAAGGGACAAAGCAAATAGAGATATTTTTTTTCTTTACGTTTATAGGTCCAAACTTGAGTCATGGACATTTGAACGGCCATAACTGAAAGGAAAGAGTGGCATGAGCATCATGAACTCATTTGCATAGCCCCGGAGTAGTTTAGGATGATGAAACAACCCGTTGATCATACCACTCTAGGTTTTGACTCAAAAAACAAGGCACAAACATTTTGGGAATGAGTGCAAGGCCATTTTTGTTGGACAATCAAAAGATTTGAGTTCATTTAACCAAGATTCCAGATCTGAAAAACTTAATTTTCCTTAAGATTTTTGCTAACTTTAAGGAAAATGCTAAGTTCATGCTAATCCTTATTGGTTGAGGTTAACATCCTTGGCTTACAAAGGTTTTGAAAATCAATTTTTTGAGAGCCATCAAACATGCATTTTGACAAGGGGTAGACAACAAACATACAAGGGAACATAACATGAATGGAGATGCTAATGTTACCAATGGTCTAGATAAAGAAAGTGTTATGCATTGTGACAAGAAAATGTTATGGATGCTAAAATTGATAATGATTCATGTAAGTAATGTATAAATGTGCTTGAAATGTGTTAGGCTAATGGTTCATACATGGATTAAGGATAACAAGATGCATGGATATGACATAAAATGCATAAGCAAGAGCTATCAAAATAATAAGGATAAAATAAGGCATTTTGCACATCAAAGGTGCATTAAAGCATCCAAATCCTAAACTACCACAACCAAAGGCCACAATAATGCATAAGAATCCTAAAAGGGTGATGGAAACATAGAAAGCTCACTAGAATGATAAAGATGCTAAAAAATAGAAAATGCAAGTGATAGAGTAAAAAGTTATACCAACAAACTTCAATTTTTGGCCAAATAGTTAGAGCAATAGAGATGGCTTGAATTTCCTTCTTTTCCTTGTTGTTAATAAGCAAGGAAAAGAGAGAAACAATGAGGTTTTGGTTTAGGTAAGGATGAGGTGATTTTTAGAATGTGTAATAGTTAGGAATGAGTGTTTTTAGCCTGTTTGTGTTTGGTGAGTGGAGAGCTAGGAGATTTGGTTTCTTGGTGTAGGAATATATTTTTGGAAGCTAAAAATGAGCTGGGATCTAACTTTCTTTAGCTGAGATAAGAGTGGCCTATTTATTTTAGGATTTTGAAGCCAATTTGGAGGTGTTTTTGGTCATTTCTAAAAGGGGACAAAGTAATGTTAGCTTGGTGGCTATAAAGTAGCTGTAAGGAGCAACTTGCTACCAATGTGATAGACATAGGGTGGTGGTTTAAATGTTGAAATTATTTTCTAGCAAATAGGGTGGCTGATGGTGATCTTGGTCAACAAACTAGGGAGGAGTAAGGTGATCATATGATACTGACCCTTTTGATCTAATTAGAGTTAAAAAAATATTTTGATTAGTTTAAAAGTCTAAATTCATAATCTGATATGGGTTTTGATCTTTTCTGATGCAAAGGAATAAGTTAAAATCAAGTTTTTGATTAATGATGGATGAGTCAAAAATGCCCGAACCATGGAAAATGGCTTGTATGTATCAATACATTTCAGAATGTATCGATACATTTGGGCCAAAAACCTTGAGTGTATCGATAAAATGAACATTGTATCGATACAATGATCATTGTATCGATACTATGAACCATTGTATCGATACTATGAACCATTGTATTGATACATGTTGATATGTATCGATACATTTCTTTACAGAATGCATATTTTGGTCTTGGCATGGCCTAGTATCGATACA
>JBBYHO010354691.1:3770-18341 GCA_038382025.1 Adansonia gregorii | reverse complement strand
TAGTTAACAGCTTCAATCCGTGCAGCTACGCATTTGTAGTTGAAGAAGGGGTATGTAACTTCTCCATTCCGGACTTCAAGACTTGCAGAACAAAGAAGACATGCCTATGGTGGTGCATTGGGTAGTAGGAAAAATAACTTGCCAAGAAGCTCAAAACAATTTAACTAACTATGCGTGCCTGGGTGCGGACAGTGAGTGCTGAGATTCAAGGAATTGACCAGGCTACCTATGTAGATGCAGGATAGGTTTCCACGGAACCCTTAACTTGTTGATGGCTGCCAAAGTCACATTGTAAAAGATCCTGAGATAATTAAATTTATACCTATAGGAAATTGGTTTCCATTTGTGATGATGGGCTCCATTTTGTTCCAGATATTGACGAGTGCACAACTTCAGATGCTTGCAGCGACACGTGCCACAACTTGCCTGGAAGTGTTTCTTGCTCTTGTTCAGAGGGTTTGAAGGGGATGGAATGATAAATAGGACAGGTTGCCATCGTATAGCCAATCGGGAAGATGAAAACAGATTGATTATACCATTAAGTATTCTGTTTCAGAACCTATACCATCAAACAGTTAAAATACATTCCTAACTTGGACTTGACATGTAGACGAAGAGTCGCATTAGTGGTGAAATTATATGGTGATTATATATATACATATATATATATATATATATATATATATTCCATAGAAATTATGATTAACATAATTGCCACCCGCTGTTAAGATTTAAAAGGGTCGGGGAACGATACTCTTTTGGACTTGTTCACACTCGTCCGGTTTAAATTAATGATTTCATAAGCATAGCCATCACCAAAAGTCCTCCGTGATTAAAAAATTAAACTCATTTAACCAAATTTGACCAAGAAATTGCTAAAACCAACAAAAAATTGACAAAGGAAGGTTTAATGTACAGTTCCTATGCTGTTGTTAACAAGGCCATCTAGCAATTCATTTGAACCTACCTTATCTTGATAGTTTCATATGCAGTCAAATATAATTTTTTACCTTTTTGTATACCTTATCTTTATTTGGAGAACCATTGTATTCGTTATTATCTTCCATTATTAAATTAAGATGATTATTGTACTTGAAATCATACAACAATTTTGGACTGCTTTTAATTATGATCATTTATTTCTGCAGATGTCACCATGAACCTCTGAGCGGTAATTGTGGCAGTTTTTTGGATATATTGGATACAGCACCAAAAAATTTAAAAAAAAAAAAAAAAGAGCTTATCAACTTAAAAGAAAAGTTCTCAAGAAAAATGGGGGCCTTATGTTACAACAACAACTCTCAAAACATAAAGGATCAATCGAAACTGCCACAACCTAAACTGCAGAAGAGCTAAAGAAAGCCACTAACAATTACCATGAGAGCAGAGTCTTCGGCCAAGGTGGCTGTCGATCAGTCTACCAAGGAACATTTCCGGAAAACAAAGTAGTTGCTACTAAGAAGCCCAAACTCTGTGACAAGAGCCAAAAAGAACAGCTCATCAATGAGTTGCTTATGCTTAACCACAGAAATGTAATTAAGCTACTAGGGCATTGTCTGGAGACAGAAATGGCTTTACTAGTCTATGAATTCATTACCAATGGGACTCTGTCGGACCATCTTCATGATAAACTCTCTGCAACCTCACTACCATGGGAAATGCGTTTGAAAGTTGCTGTGGAGACCACGTCAGCACTTTGCATACTTTCATTCCGCGACATCTATGCTAATAATTCATAGGGATTTGAAGAGTACCAACACATTATTAGACACTAGTTACACAGCAAAAGTGCTGGATTTTGGAGTTTCAATGCTGGTGCCATTAAATCAAAAGCAGTTAACCACTTTGGCGAAAGGGACACTAGGATATTTAGATCCCGAATACTTCCACTCTAGCCGACTAACAGAGAAAAAAGCCGTTTATAGCTTCGGGGTTGATCTTGCTGAACTGCTGACAGGTAAGGCAGCTCTTTGTTTTTGTTAGAAAATTAGAGAAAGAAGCATGAAAAGAAAATGATATTCTTAAATTAAAATGGCATTGGCTTTGAGGCATGTAGAACACTTTTTTTAAGATTTTAATATGCCTCAAAGATACAACAAAGCTCTTAACCTCCAAGTTGAATAATGAAAATGAATAAATTGAAAAGTCCTTTATATAGATACCAAACAAATATATCTTTTAATAAGATATCGTTTTATAAAAGATATGTTATTTTAATGACTTTATATGTAAAAGTTATGTCTTACAAAACAACTTTACAATACAAAAGTTATGTTTTTATAGCACAATAAATCATGAACAATTATATATTCTATAAACTTGACTTTTTTGAAAATATAAGAATAATTATCTACTAACATTTTAAACTAGTAACAATCCCTCGCCATGTATAAGATATCCATTTTTTTTATTCAAGAATGTTTTTTAATAGTATTTCAACTATCAAGAATATTCTATGTATAAATATCAATTTGTTGCCTTATAATATTCAAAGTGATCACATCATCTATTTTTTATGATAGTTAATGTGTAAGCTATACTTTATATTGTCTTTTTCAATCATGTAATTTATTACAATAAAGCCTCAAATCCTTTAGTAAAATAAGACAATATCATTGTTATTTATTTCAATAACTTTTTATTATAATTAATACATGACTCTAAACTTATTATATATATACTTAAATAACG
The DNA here is from genome assembly GCA_038382025.1 of Adansonia gregorii. Taxonomy (NCBI): domain Eukaryota; kingdom Viridiplantae; phylum Streptophyta; class Magnoliopsida; order Malvales; family Malvaceae; genus Adansonia; species Adansonia gregorii. Next base: position 15,650 of record JBBYHO010354691.1, on the reverse strand, counting down.
TGATTTTTTGTCAACAAACAATATATACATAAGGGTCTTCTATATATATTTTTATAACATAGTCAGTATTGTCAAACTATTAACAGACTTATCAAGTAACTGTTTATATATATATATATATATGCACTCTTAATGGAACTATTAGTCCTTTTAGTGCCAATAACCAAAACCTTGTTTTTCACCCAAACAGGTCAAATAAGTTTCATTTTGCTATTTTAGTCCTTTCATCATTGAGTTGTAATTTTTCAAATATATCAACTTTTAATGAGTATTTTCATATATCTTTAAGTATGGCAATTTAGGATAATTATCAATATGGATAGCATTAATCAAGAGAAGACAAAAAGCCACCTTTCATTAGTTTCATATACCATTTTTCTCCATATTTTCTTTACAAAATTTTATTTCATAAAATCTTACCATGATTTCATAATGTCTAATTTGGAGATCACTTACAAATGCGATATAAATCCATTTTATTATATTTATAAACTAAATAAATTTATTACCTTGTTTAAACTATATTACTAGTTAATTATATGCATTACCACATAAACTAAATAAAAATAAATCAAACCAAACAAGGTTGAATATAAACAATTTGTGATCTTCAAATCTTTGTGGCCAAATTAATGACTATTATTAAGTAGTAACACTTTTCTTAAAAGATTTAACTTCTATATTACAGCGATTCCATAATATAAGCATAAGCTTTCCCCACTATTCTTCCTTAACTAGAAAACTTGCTTTATTCAATTTCCAATCAAAATAATTAACCAATAATAAATTTTATAGAACAGTCTAACATTTTTTTCATAGAATAATATTAGTCCATGTCACAAAAATTGGTTAAAAACTATACATCCATAATTTCATTTAATCCATGGACTAAAAAATTTTATTATTTAAAATACATAACTCGTTTGAACTTATGATTATATTAACTCAACCATAATGATCCACCTTTTATTTTCATATATGTAATAAAACATTAATTGGTTTATCATTCTACAATACTTAATTCATGAAACATCACTTTTTGGCAATTTCATGCATATATGGTCACCAATACTAAATACAAGATCTATGTTAAAATATTGTTAAGCAATAAATATTTTGAAAAATATATATGCCATTTTCAAATGAATAATTACATCACCATTAAATTAAAAAAATTAAAAGCGATGAAGCATCAAACATTCATATGGTTCAAAATTAATATGAAAACATAAACATGAAATTTAATTCATGTAACATGAGAAAACAAATATATGCATACTTGGACAATGTTCTTATTATGTCTTGGAGTAGTTCACCCAACAACAATAATAGGAATAATTCCTATTCAGAAAATAGTATTAGAACATTTTACCTTGATCACTCTCAAATTTATATCAAATATAAAATGACCATTAATGAGTGTAATGTTTACCCACTAAATAATATTTGTTTAAAAAGATTTTTGCAAATTTTTAATACCAACAGGATTAATGTTTTTCATTTGGGCTTATCAAAGTGTGAGATATAAGAGAAGATATATAAAATCGTTAGCCATTCGTTTCTTTTCGTGAGTAATAACCAATAGTATATAGTAATTTTTCTTTCCTTGCGTTTTGGAGTAAAAATTTCGTTTACATATTGAAGCCTTCAAATTTTCAGAAAAGTAGAGAAAGAAGTAAGAAAAGAAAATGCTATTATTAAATTAACATAGCTTTGAGGCGTGTTGAATATTTTCGTTTTGAGGCTTTAATATGACTCTAAGATATAATAAAACTCTCAACCTCCAAGTGGAATAGTGAAAATGACTAAATAGAAAAGTAGTTTATATAAACAACAAATAGATGTATCTTTTAATGAGATATCCTTTTATACATGTCATGTTATTTTATAATAACTTTTCACATAAAAGTTATATCTTTACAAAACAAATTTACAATATAAAAATTATATTTTTATAGCACGACTAATCATGACCAATTATATATTTTATAAATTTAACTTTTCTAAAAATATACGAATGATCAGTTACAAACATTTTAAACTATTAACAGTTTTGACAAGCCAAAAAGGGGAAAAAAAAAACTTTCTACGTACTTTGGAGCTTTAAATGGTTCCATCGCCACTTTTGGTAATGGCACTGGTGGTAGCTCAATAACTGCTGGGTTTGAGAGGACGGGAGACCAAATGTTCTCGCCACCACTTCATGGCAGCGGCCGGTTATTTGTTCTTGCAGGAAGATTTATGTGCATTGTTCGTTTATTTATTTATTTATTATTATTATTATTATTATTATTTTACGTTCATGAAGTCAAGGATTGATTTTTATTTTGGGTACAAGGGAAAATTTTTATGACATGATTTTGTTAAACCTTCCAAGTTATTGATTGTTTGCAAATTATATTAAAAAAAATTTGTAAAGTGGAATAAATATTTCCTTGTAATTATTAATCATCCATTTATTTGATTGAATTTGTCAATTATTTATAAAAGATAGCGGTAGTTAAACGTTTACCACGGTCGGAAACTAGTACCGCAAACCATTCCACCTGTAAACCCAACCAAAAAAAAAATCTATATATATATATATATATATATTTGTTTACATCAAATCTATACGGGGCATGAAAAGTTTTGTTTTATTTTGGCCAATATATGAAAAGCTTATTCAATCGGCACTGCTCTGTAAGGCCCACACCCAGCTAAGCTTGAGCAATGGAATCAATATGAACATTTAGTTCGGTACGTATTAATGAAAATCATTTGATGAAAATATCAAAATGGAAATCATTTAAAAAAAAAAAAAACTAAGGATCCAAATTTTTTGAAAATTTTGGGGAAAGCATTGGCTAATTATTGATGAGTTTCAGTGGGTTGAATCATGGAGAATCTAACATCAAAATATCTAAATCTAACATCTAACATAAAATGGAAGTTATCTTCAAGTATAGATGGAACTTTCTGATTTTTTGAGATCTGGCATTGACATATATAGTTTTCAGATCATTAAGTCGTTCGTAATATTTTTTGTTGGTGGCAACCTGGGAAACGGGGCTTACTTGCTTGGCCATGGGTGGAAAACACCATATGTTAATTGGAGAGCGAAGCCAATTTGTAGGATGCGATTTTCCCTAGATAGAAGCGTTGGACTGGGTTTAACTTCTGCTATTAAATTTGTTTTTGGCTTATAAGAAATTAAAGATAATTTTTTATATCTACATAATAATTATATATATTTAGCTCAATAATTGATGTATAATCTCTTTTTTATTCTCCAATGCCTATACATTTCATGCTAGCAACTATAAAGTACAAGCCCAACACTATATTAAAAAATTATCTAAAATTGTATTAAAATTTATAAAAATGCATGAAAGGTTGTCAATATTGAATAAAATTTTATAAAAAATTATTAGAATTTAAATCTATTTAAATATTTGTAAAATATATAAAGTTTTATGTTTATTGAAAATTTAAAACATTGTCAAGTAACTTTTATTGAAAGTTTTACTAAATAAATCAATATTAAAGCTTCAAATAATTTGCTCATAAAATTCCTGGAAAGCTTATGCTAATTATTGATCCGCATATAAATTTGGTAGAAATTAAGGCTTTTAGCAAAACAAAATCTGGGCATTGGGCATTGACTATTGACCTGTCGTATCACTGGGTGTTTGCCGTAAAATGGACTCTACAAAATCAAATGTTCAAAATTATCACTTATAATCTGAAAAAACAAAAGAACGACGAAGACATGGGGTCAAGTCGACTGCTTCTTTCCAAGTCTTGGGGGGTCGGCAGCTGTCCTTTATTGCTTAAATTTGCAGTGCAAAACATGCAATTTGACAGTGAATTGTGACCAAGAATCGAAAAAAGTGAATTTTTTTTTCATTAGTTTATATATAAATAGAAATTATTTTATCAAATAATTTTATTAAATATAATATAACTATCACATTGGATATTTAAAAAAAATTAATTAGTAAACCACATAAATCAAACAAATTAAAAAAATACAAAAATAATAAAGTAAAATATAACATTGGATAAAACTCATTATATTAAAAAAATTATAAAAATTAAAATTTATTATTATATTTTAAAAATAATTATATAAATTAATTACGCTAAATTCAAATTTTGAAGCCATTTTTGACAACATGCACCTTGTTGCTCAAGAAAAGTTCATTGTTCCATGAGGGCTCTTTCTGATATACCTGCACAAATTACAGTGACATTATTCTCGAGTAACATTTTATTTATGATTCTTTTGATTAAAATATTATATTTATCCAAATATAATATAAAATTAGGTAAAAGTTTATCTTTTAAAAATATTTAAAATTGTAATTAGTTAATTACCTACAAAATTATATATGCTTCTTTGTTCTCAAATATGCCAAATTTTTTGTTGTTGTTGTTCATTCAGAGCCTTAAGTTGTTTGGACCAAAGTTTATGCAAATTGAAAAATAATTATGCGAAACAATTACTCCATATTAACACATATTTTTTTCACTTAAACTATGTCACATAAGTAAATTTCTTCCCATTTATTTTAAGAATTATTAATAAATTCTTGAAATAAATATTTATTAGTTAATTATTATATATAATGTATGATGAATAGTTGAATTTTTTCAAAAACTTTTATTTATGTGGCATTGAATGAAAAAAATATGTTGACATTAAATCGATCTATGGGTTAAGTTACCTTCTTGCCTTGGCCCACTAAAACTAAGTTTTAGATGCAATTTTTGTTAATTAAGATTGACTTAGTATAACTTATTATTTAACAATAAAAAATTTATTTTTATTCAAATTTAATTATAAAAATATAAAATAATAAGATAAAATAATTTTTAATCATGCTAATTAATTTTTAAATAGTAATTCAAATTTTTGAGCTAGGCATGATTATGACCTAACAAAATTTTTAAAAAAATTGAATCTTGCCATGAATACCTCTAATTAATGTGGCATTGAATGAAAAAAATATATTGACATTAAACCGATCTATGAGTTAGGTTACCTTCTTGTCTTTGCCTACTAGAACTAAGTTTTAGGTGCAACTTTTGTTAATTAAGATTGACTTAGTCTAAATTATTATTTAATAATAAAAAAATTATTTTTATTTAAATTTAATTATAAAAATATATAATAATAAGATAAAATAATTTTTAAGTAGTAACTCATATTTTTGAACTAGGCATGATTATGACCTAAAAAAATTTTTAAAAAAAATTGAACCTTACCATAAACACCTCTAATTATTGTGTCATTGAATGAAAAAAATATGTTGATATCAAACCGATCTATGGGTTAAGTTACCTTCTTGTCTTGGCCCACTAAAACTAAGTTTTAGATGTAACTTTTGTTAATTAAGATTGACTTAGTCTAAATTATTATTTAATAATAAAAAAATTATTTTTATTCAAATTTAATTATAAAAATATATAATAATAAAATAAAATTAATTTTTAATTAATTTTTAAATTGTAATTCAAATTTTTGAACTAGACATGATTATGACCTAAAAAATTTTAAAAAAAATTAAACCTTTCCATGAACACCTCTAATTAAGGTGAAGTAATCATTTGATACGATCTTTACTATATTCAAATTGTTGACTTTTCCAATAAATTTGTTAGAAATTAATAATGTTTTTGATTTATTATAATAAAAATATTATTATGGTCATATTTCAGTGTATAATAGTAATACAGTTGTATTTGGTTCATAGAATTGTTATTTCGTGAAATTGCTTATTACGACCTTATTTTAATAAATCACTGAATAGTAATTTCGAGCCTCCCATTGAATAGTTATTTTAACCTTAAGTGGAATAAAAAATTACTTTAAGAAATTCGAATTAGGGATTCGAATCCTATACTATTTTTTTCACTAAATCAAATTACTGCCTATAGTTATTTCATTCCATTCCGACTCTATTTTATTTTTACATAAATAACTATTTTATTATAATTTTATTTTATTTTAATTAACTAAACGTGACTTAAACGTTATAGCGGAACAAAGTTTAGCCATTGGAAACTGGATGTTAAACTGGAAATTGCCAAATTTTGAAAATTGAGAAATAAGTTACATAAGTTAAAATTTTAAGTTTAAATATGATAAATATTAATTTTTAAAAATTATTAGATTAATCAACATCTTTATATATATATATATATATACTGAAATATATAAATTTAACCAATACCAACCACCAACCATAAGAGTAATTTTGCAATAAATTTTACCCGCAGGAATGTGCACATGCTCTTATGTACCATTCTTCCATCGATTATATATTTAATTTGGGGAGGATGCATATTTGTTCTTTTGCGAATTATCAACAAAATGATTTTTCAAGGGAAAGGAAATAGTCAACACGCCAATAATATCAGCGCTGTTACTATAAACGTACGATTGACCATATAATCACTTCATTATTCTACACTTCGTCTGGATTACGCTAACCGGTATACACGATTGGTGCTTTCCAATTAAAATGGCTTTGAATCTTCGAACGAGCTTCCCTATAAATTAGTAACCAATATTTTGATGTTATCTAATATTTTATTCTAGATATAGAAGAGAGGAGAGTAAAAAAAAAAAAAAAAAAAGAAAAAGAGATGGCCATGGGTTTGCGTTGTATGTTTAAGGAGTTTGCTTTGTTTGCAGTTAAGTAAACAATAATAGCAACTTCAGTGGCAAGTCAAGCAAAACCTGGCTGCCAAAGCAACTGCGGAAATATCAGCATCCCATACCCTTTTGGTACAGACAGTGGTTGCAACATCAGTAGTAACTTTTTCATCACATGCAATACCACTTTCAATCCCCCGAAAGCATTCTTAACCACCAGTAATATAGAAGTTCTCAACATCTCTCTAGATGGTTATTTGCGCATCAGTGAGTGGATAGGCTATGACTGTTACAACCTATCAGGGCGTAGTTCATATCTCAATATGTGGATCCAGCTTTCAAAATTCCCCATATCTCATACCAGAAACAAGTTCACAGCCATTGGTTGTGACACCTACGCCTACGTTAACGGTTCCTTGGGACATAGGTATTCAACCGGATGTTTAACATTTTGTAACAACATTGCCGATGTGATAAATGGATCTTGCTCTGGCATCGGCTGCTGCCAGACGGCCATCCCAAAAGGAGTGAGGAGTTATCAATTAACTTTTGCTAGTTCTCACAGCCATTCTGATCCATTGGGCTTCAATCCTTGCAGCTATGGATTTGTTGTGGAAGACGAAGCCTATAATTTCTCTGTTTCAGATCTTTACGATGATAATTTCACCAACAGGAAATTCCCAATTATACTTGATTGGACAATCGGAAATCAAACTTGCGCGGAAGCTAAAATGGATCCAGATAATTATGCTTGCAAGGAAAACAGCGGTTGTATAGACCCAGAAAATGGCCCTGGATATCTGTGCAAGTGCCTTGATGGTTTTCAGGGTAATCCTTACCTCACCTATGGCTGCCAAGGTAAAGATATTAAGTTCTTCATTGTAGACATTCAATTTAATGAATTTAGCTAACTGTACTTTGGGTCCAATATAGTAATTTAAAAAAGAAAATGTTGGAAAATTTGTAGATATTGATGAGTGCGAGATATTGAAGCCTTGCGATGGAACATGTTACAATGCACCTGGAAGTTACAATTGCTCATGCCCTGAGGGGTTTGATGGTGACGGCTGGAAAAATGGAACAGGCTGCAGTCCTAAAGTCACTCCACATCGTCAGAGTTTTCCCATTCTTCTTGTTGCACTAGGTTGGTACAATACATAGGGAAGCTAGTATATAAAGTTAATTTCTTCTTTTCTGGTAAATGTTAAATTTGTTCAACAATTAATATTAATGTCAAATGAGATGAAATTAATCAAAGTTCAAAGTAAATTAGTTGATCTGATCATTTTTCGTATTCATATTAGATCTCTCATAAAAACAAATTAAAATACAAAAAACAATTCATGTATAAATTATGTTTTTATTATGTACAATAGAATCTTTAAAATATTATTTTTATGTAATTAATCATTTGTTTTGGATTAAAACCAATTTAAGTGCTTATTTTTATTTTAGATTAGAACCATTAATATCTTTTATTAATAGACCTGTTCAAAGTTCAGCCAATATATTAATTTGGCAGGTCCAGTATGAAGTGGTCAGAGTATAATTTTTCTTTTATTTCCATCAAATGTATTAATTCTGTCTTGATATTGCAGGTATAGGCGTAAGTCTTTTATCTTCGCTCTTGTGTTCCTCATGGGTGTGTCTGGGGCTCAGGCAGAGAAAGTTCACCAAATTGAAACAGAAAAACTTTCAGCAAAATGGTGGGATTTTGTTGCGTGAACAGCTTTCAGAACTTCAGGGGTGCGGTGAAACAGCTAAAATCTTTACTGCCGAGGAACTGAAGAAAGCAACAAACAACTACCATGAAAGTAAAATCCTTGGACGAGGAGGTCAGGGTACTGTTTACAAAGGAATATTGCCTGATGGCCGAACTGTTGCCATAAAAAAATCCATCATTGGAGATCAAAGCCAAGTTCAACAATTCATTAATGAGGTTATTGTGTTATCCCAAATCAACCATAGAAATGTGGTGAAACTCTTGGGTTGTTGTTTGGAGACACAAGTCCCTTTGCTAGTCTACGAATATGTAAGGAATGGAACCCTCTTTGATCACTTGCATAAAGCCATCAATGCATCTGGCATATCATGGCAATCTCGTTTGAAAATAGCCACGGAAACGGCGGAAGCCCTTACCTACTTGCACTCTGCTGCATCTCCACCGATTATCCATCGCGATGTCAAGTTGACCAACATACTTTTAGATGACAACTGTAATGCAAAAGTATCTGATTTTGGTGCTTCAAGATTGGTCCCTTCAGATAGAACACAAATAACAACGCTTGTGCAAGGAACTTTGGGTTACTTGGATCCTGAATATTTGAGTACAAGTCAATTGACCGAAAAGAGTGATGTTTATAGCTTTGGGGTTGTTCTCATAGAGTTGCTAACAGGTCTGAAAGCTCTTTCTTTTGAACGACCCGAACATGAGAGGAATTTGTCTCTGTTCTTTGTTTCTGCTATGAAAGAGGAACGCTTGCTTGATATTCTTGATGGAAGAGTGCTGAACAATACGAACATTGAGCAGCTTAAGGAAGTGGCAACTTTGGCTAGGAGATGTGTGAGAGTGAAGGGAGAGGAAAGGCCGACTATGAAGGAAGTTGCGTCTGAATTAGAAGGATTGCGGGCAATGGAGAAACATCTACGGAGAAAAGGCGAATTAGTTGAGGAAGAGTCTGAACAATTGCTTGATTACTCAAGTAACTATGGCACTAGCTATGATGGATCAACTAGCATCTCGATGGGGCCTAACAGCATTAAAACCCAAGTCAGATTTGAAATTGATTGTGCACGATGACTTTCTGTTTAATAGGAAAAGAATCTAGATGTTAGTATTCAAATATCAAATGAACGTAATATTAAATTCATTATATGCGTCAACTCAGTTAAATCTTTAATTAGCAACAATCCATTTTAAACAGTGGTCTTATATATTTCCTCTTCCTTCTCGTTTGTTGTCAAAGATGTAATCTAATTAGCTTAATTAGTGTGCTTGTTGTATAACAAATTAGATCCAAAAGTAAAACTCTACTAATTTTCCCATAAATTCAAAGTAAAAGATCCACTATAATCTTCAGGATTGTACAATAAAAAAACTCTTCTGAATTTATTTATTCCCTGTTTTGGCACTTCAATACATTAAATTAAGAGTTAACCATTTTCTCCGACAAAAGTCTAGCGATTGATCATCATAACAGCCCACATTAGGCACATTTTTTTTTTTTCCAAAAGAAAAATAGGCAAGTAGGAGATATAATGTAAGATTTTAAAAGCATAAATAAAGATTTATTTAGATGCCGTGAAAGGCACCCGAGTGTTGAGGTGCCTTCCATTGAAATCCAAGTGGACCTAAAACCATTGTTGAAACTCATGGTTGTTTTTATTTGTAATTTAATAAAAGGAAGAAACTATCAAACAATAAAGAGGAAAAAATTTTGTAGTCAAGGCAGTGTGCTATATTCACTGATTCTCATATATACACATAGATACAAGCTTTTAAATTATTTTGAATATTGATAAGGTTATAGTCTATAATATCATGGTAAACTAAGCTAAAACATACTGTTTGGTACATAGGAAGAAACAAAGAAATGAAAAAAAAAATGATTAAATTAAAAATTACATATATTGTTATAAATCTCAAGCAATAATTTATTTTTTTTTAAATATCAATCTTTCCGACTAAGCATAGAATTCTTTCTATATGCCATAACTTGAACTTAAATGAGAATCTGAATTTAATTAGTGTGTTCTTCTTCACTTATACATCTTCAATTTTTTTTTTTAATTTTTGGGTGAGAAATATTTGGAGGTCAAATTATTTTTTTTAAAAAAAATAATTAATTCAAATAGTCACAAAAATAGAGATTGCACAATAAAAAGGAAAAAAAATTAAATTTTAAATAAATTTAAAAATCGCATCAACATATATATAATTTTGATATTGTAAGTTTAAATATTGATTTCATTGAAAATATATATTAAAGAAATAAGAAAATTATATCAACAATAATATGATTAATGCGAATAAAAATAAAAATATTCTATTAATATTAATCGATATATAAATATAATGAGCATGATTAAAAAGCATATATTTGTTATGTACTAGACTATATATTTATTTGTAATCATTTAAACAACTACGAATAATATTTGATATAAATCTTAATTTTTATTATTACTAAAACAAATATCTTTTTTTCTAAGAAACAAATTTAATTAAATAGAATAAAATAAATATCATTGAGACCCTAATCCCTCCCACATGTAACCTCGCTCCAGAACTTAACTATGATAAAGAAGATAAGGACCTATATAATTTTGAAGTGCATTCATCATATTTAGGATTACATTAAATTGGATATATTCATTAAGGTGAATGTAGTATGTTAAATTTGTATTTGGTATATTATAACACTATTTGATAAATAAATTATATTGTTATTTAAATTTAATTATAAAATATATATATATATAAATAATAATTCAGATAAAAATAATTTTTAATATTTTAATTTATTTTAAATAGTAAAAATAATTTTGTCGGGTCCGTTTGATTAATTAAATTGTTATAATGATCTAAATGGGGCGTTTATTAAGTTATAAACGAAACCAAGCGATTATTTGGTTACTCAGCTTTCAGAATTATCAAGTTAAATTTCTTTATTTCTTTTGGAGTGTTGCAGTGAAATTAAATCCTCAGCGCACAACAAGATTAGGTTTGAAGTAGTAGTGTCGTCCTGAAATTGTTTAAAGGAACTCTTGATAAACATTTGTGTAATTTCAACTAAATATTTGAGTACTTCACTAAATTGAAATATTAGCCATCGTTTCCAAAATTTTTAAGCGGAAAATTTCCTCGTAAATTTTTATTTAATTAAACAATTCAAGCTTTGAGTTATTAGCTGTTAATACTCTTCTTGTATTTAAAGTTTGAATCCTTCTCCTCCAACTTTTAAACTTCCTCGTTTGCACTAAAAATATTGTTTGATCGATTGATTTTTAGAATCAGCAATAAAATTTTAGCTCAGTGTATACAAATTAATTTAAATAATACTGAATGAGTGTGACGTTATTTTGCTTATTTATTAATTTTTATTTCTGTCATTGACTAAGGTGGCTTGGAAGAGTGGGGCTCGTAGGGATTTGAAGAGTTCGACGGTCAATGTTTCACAGCTTATATTCATTTTACATGTAAAGGTAAATTTATATAGATATATATATATATATAT
>JBBYHO010354580.1:0-28192 GCA_038382025.1 Adansonia gregorii | reverse complement strand
ATCCTCATTGGTTGAGGTTAACATGCTTGGCTTGGGGGGTTTCAAAAATCAATTTTTGACAGCCATCAAACATGCATCTCGACAAGGAAAATACAACAAACACACAAGGGGATGGCACATAACATGAATGGGGATGCTAGTTTTACTAATGGCCTTGACAAAGAAAGTGTTATTCACTTTGACAAAAAAAATGTTATAGATGCTGAAAATGACAATGATTCATGCAAGTTCAGGTGTAAATATGCTTAAAATGTGTTAGGCTACTGATTAATGCATGGATTAATGATAACAAGATGCATGAACATGGAAAAAAATGCATGAGCAAGAGGTATTAAACTAATGAGGATAAAATAAGGTATTTGCACATAAAAAGGGCATTAAGGCATCCAAATCCTAAACTGCAACAACTAAAAGCCACAATAATGCATGATAACCCTAATAGGGTGATGGAAACATGGAGAGCTCCCTAAAATGATGAAGATGTTGAAAAACAAAAAATGAAAATGACAAAGTGAAAAGTTATACCAACAAAACTTCGCTTCTTGGCCAAATGATTTGAGCAGTAGAGATGGCTTGAATTTTCATCTTTTCCTTGTTGTTAATAAGCAAGAAAAAGAGAAAAATGATGAGGTTTTGGTTTTGGTATGGATAGAGGTGATTTTTGAAGTGTGTAGTGGATGAAAATAAGTGTTTTGGGGCTGTTTTTGGGTGGTGGGTGAAGAGCTACGGGATTCTGGTTTTCTTAGTGTATGAATGTGTGTTTGGAAGTGTAAATGAGCTAAAATCTAACCTTTTTCTACTAAGGTATAAGTGGTTTATTTATACCAGTCTTTTGGAGCCAAATTGGAGGTGTTTTTTTGGCCATTTCTCAAGGGGGAAAAGGTGATGTCCGCATGGTGGCTATAGGGTGGCTGCAGGAAGCAACTTGCTGCTAATGTGATGTGCAAAGGGTGGCTGCATTAAATGCTGAAATGCTTTTCCAGCAAATAGGGTAGCTGATGGTGATATTGGTCAACAAGCTAAGGAGTAGGTTGATCATGTGATGTTGACCTTTTTTGATCCAATTTAGACTTCAAAAAGATGTTATGATTAATTCAAAAGTTTAATTTCATAATCTGATATATGTTTTAATCTTTCTTTATGCAAAGAAACTAGTTAAAATCAAGTTTTAGATTAATGATGGATGAGTAAAAAATGCCCAGACCATGAAAATAGCCTAAATGTATCGATACATTTCATAATGTATCGATACATTTGGTCCAAAAACCTTGTGTGTATCGATACAATGAACATTATATCGATACAATGATCAATGTATCGATACTATAAACCATTGTATCGATACATGTTGATATGTATTGAGACATTCCTTTATAGAATGCATGTTTTGGCCCTAGCATGGTTCAGTATTGATACATGAGGTCCTGTATCGATACACAAGCTTATGTATCGATACATCTACATGTTGTATCGATACAAATGGGGACATTTCAAACTTTTCGCGCATTGGAACATTGTATCAATACATGAGAACCACGTATTGATACATTCAAGTAAAATTATGAATTTTGTCCTATCTTTTGTCCCCGGATACTTTGGACCACACCATTTGATGCCACATCTTCGTATTTATCTTTGATATGATCCCTATGCCTTCTTGATATCCTCAAAATACTTTTTCATCGAGCGATCATCACCGCCTATTACGTCCATGCTCTAGATTATTAAAAATTAGCCTGGACAAAATAAGGTGTCTACATTGATATTATTTAAATATGATTTACTTATTAATTTAGATTGATTAATTTAAATAAAAATATAAATTATTTAGTAACGATTAATTTTGTTTGATAAATTTAGTATAATTGTTCATTTTTTGTAATTTAGTTTGATACATTAAGTTAATTTAAGGTTAAAAGAATTTCAATTTTTCTTCTAGCCATATTTTTGATAAAAAAATGGCTTCATCATCATCATTATCATCATCATTATTGAGATTGTAGGAGAATCATTTATCGTCAAGAGTATTATCTAAGGCACTAAAATTTTATTAGTCATATATTTAAAACATTATGAGTTTATAATTTTATAATTAATAGATTAATAACTTTTCGAATAGGATAATGATCACAACTTATAGCTGCATAAAATTTCTTTTAAAGAACCAAATATGTATGTCGTAGACTATCTAAAGCCATCCATATTTTACTATGCAACTTTAATTCAAACCCTTCAATATCAACCTGGATTAATAAAATTCTTGATTAAATGATGGAAACCCAAGACACACATTTTATTTTCCATGCAGTGAAGCACAACCACCTTAGAGGATGTTGCACTTTAAGCAGGGCTACCAATTGATGGCAAGGTAGTAACAAGGGGGAGCCTGTTGGAATAGAAAGGCATCTGCATTGAATTATTGGGTGAAATCCCTCCAAATGACTGTTTAAATGGCTTAAGACTCAAAATGATTTAGTTCGAAAGAACTCTCGATAAACTCCCTCAAAATCCAACTACACAAGATATAAAATATGCTACTAGAGCATATACTTAACGCTTAATTAGAGGAATGTTAATGCTCAATAAATCTAGTGATTGGGTCCATTTAACATATCTTTCACTTTTACGAGATTTTCGGGAGACCCGCGCCCAACCTGCGAGGTATTATCCGCTTTGGCCCATTGGATCTCACGGTTTTGTCCTTAAAAGGTGCCTTACAATATAGGCTTAAGTCTCAACATATATCATGGCAGATCCTCAAAGATTTCCGATGTGGGATTGGGGTGTTACAAATTCCCCCCGTTTTAAAGCTTGACGTCCTCATCAAGCCCAATACAGAACAGACAAAACCAGGATCAAACCAGGCATTGGGATTCTAAAGGTGGCTCCCATCGTGTAGCACTTAGCTCCCACAAGATTCTAGAGGTGGCTCCCGCGACGTGGCATTTAGCTTCCATCGGCTGGTGATTGTGCTCTGATACCATTTATGGAGACCCACGCCCAACCTATGAGGTATTGTCTGCTTTGGCCCATTAGACCTCACGATTTTGCCCTCAAAAGGCGCCTCACAAATACAGGCTTAAGTCTCAACATATATATCATGGCAGATCCTCAAAGATTCTTGATGTGAGATTAGGGTGTTACAGTTGTGCCACAACTAAATGGACCTATGACATAGGTTATTGTTTATGGCTACTACAATCATAGGCTTGGTATTGGATATCATTTCTTACACCATGAGTTAGTGCATAGCCTATATACCTTCTTGCGTTAAGTTAATAAACTTAAGTATTTTATTTATATTGCAATAACTTATACTTGTATACAAATTATTAAGATTTATATGTATTTGAACAGATAGTGCACTCAAAAAGATTACACATATACTTCAATTGAGGTCAAAAGTATCAGACCAAGGCGTAAACACAACACCACACCAAAAGGCCCCTATCAAAAGACTTTTATCTGCATTAATTTGATTAATATGTATTTTCATCATTCATATAATCTCTATAATATGTATTTTTATCATTTATATCATATCTATAAATGAAGTTCAAACATTTTATCCAAACAACTATATATTTAGAGGAGGTTGACATTCTATCTATACATATTTTTAGTTGATAATTTATTTAAAAATCTATATTTAGAGTTAAAAATAATCTATTTATACATTTAAAAATCAATCTTATTTAAAAATCTAAAAGATGTGATAAATGCATGGATATATTTGTTTGAATCTAAAAGACGTGACTAATATATGAATGAATTTTCATTGGAATCTAAAAGATGTGATAAATGCATGGATTCTTAACAGGAATCAGTTTTTTTTATGTGAAAAAAGAAAAATTGACTAATGCATGGATTTTCGGAACCTAAAAGATGTGAATAATGCATTGGAAATCAAATTCCTTCAAATATGAAAAAAAAAAGTTAACTAATGTATAGATTTTTTTCAAACTCGAAAGATATGACTAATGCATGTATTGACTTTTTTGAATATGAAAGATGTGAGTAATGCATGGATGAATTTTTATTGGAATCAAAAAAATATAACTAATACATGGATTCATGACAGGAATCAGATTCCTTTTAATATGAAAGAAGAAAAGTTGATTAATTGTAAATGCAAAAGTGTAAAGATGGGACAAATGCAAAGATTTTAAATGGCAAGAAAAAATTATTTACTCCATTATAAATATGGTAGTTCATCATTGTTATTTTCATTCACTTTCATTTTCATTTTCATTCTCATTCTTGCTATTTGTTTTCTAAGCTTAGTGATAGTGCTTCTTCATTTTCATCTTTGTTGTTTTTTATGTTAGTGAACAGTGTTAGTTTTTTGTTTAATAACAATTTGCATTTCCAGAGCTAATTACAAGTATTTATTTCAACTTTAATATGTTAAACCATCATTTAAAAATTTATATTTTATGTTTATGTCTGATAATTTGGATGATATTTGATGGAAATAGTATTTATTTGTAGGTTAATTAAACAACATGAGCAATAGATCTGTCGCACTTATCTATTTTAATAAACAGATTTTTACAACTTAAGAAGATGTTACCTTCAAACTAACCATCCCAAAAGCATTAGTGTTGGCAAAGATGTCACAATACAGGAACTAAAATTCAAAATTAATACAAAAATCAAAGCTTGGAACAAAAGAAGAGTATCGGAGATCAAGTACAAGCTTCTTATTTCTATAAGGAAAAAATGTATTTGATATAGGAATTTCCTAGTTGAAAATAATGATGATGTGAGATACATGTTTCATGCTCATCAACAATTTTTGAATGTTGGCATAGTTGAGTTATATGCTTAGGCCTTCAAATATTCTTACTACATGCAATGTACTCAACGAATTACATGGCCATTTGACAATCCCAAACATCAACCTCCTTTTATTATTGATGAATAATTTCTATGAATCCTTTTATTATTCATTTATGTTAACCATAGTTCTTAGTGCCAAAGAAGATGAGCCGCACACCTCTATAAGACAGACTCTCCAATTAGAGGTGTTGAAATAGAAAGTAAAGGACTAAGTTCATTTAGTGCTGATCCTGATCTATTATCTGGAGCCAACAATAAATATGTTGATGATTTTAATGAGCCTGAAGAGTATGCTGAATTTGATGACAGTGAAGACAACAATGATCTTGAACTATATATTACTATTGATAAAAATGTTTCTCATTTGTCATCTAGTGGCAGAGGTAACAGTCTTCTTCATTAGTTTGAGCTTGCATCCCATAGGTACACCCTTGATTTGGATGCAATACATATGGCAGAATTCTAGAACATGCTAAGACATTAGGCATGTCGCCAAGCTAGAATCCATCTACCGATGGTCTTTATGTTATGATGTAATTAGCAACGAAAAAGGTTGCATTTTTATCTCTCAAGCACTGCAACATCAAAAACTCTATAGATTACAAAGTAGTAGAATCTACACCAAACAAATATCACAGTAAGTTTACAATGTATAACCTGCAATTCAATTAGGGTATAAGGGCAACATTGTTGAAAAATAAGTATTGGAGACTAAAAAATATAATAGGCCTCATACTAAATCTGGATAAATTTCACAAGATCATTTAAAATTTGATTCTAACATGATTTGTTCATACATTTTATCTTTGTTCAAGCAAATCCAATCATTTTTGTTTCAATTTTGGTCACCAAGATATAAAATAAGTATAGATGCATAATATCTTATAAGAAAGCATGGATAAGGAAGCAAAAGGCAATTGTTCGAGTGTTTGTCGATTGGGACAAATCAATAATGATTTGCTAAAGTGGTTAGATGCAATGGAACATTTTGTTCTTGGCACAATAGTGGAATTACAAACCATACCTGCATATTCGGGTCCTCAAATGGTGCAAGGTAAAAGCATTTTTTATCTAATTCTTTGGACATTCAAGTCTTACCTTAAAGGTTTTTCCTTTTATAAACCTGATTTGCAAATAAACAATCCATTCTTATATGAAAAATACAAAGGAAAATTATTGTTAGCTGTTGCATAAGATACAATCGCAACATAATACCAATTGGCTATCATTATGGAGGGTGAGACAAATAAGGCATGGTAATTTTTTCTACAATTTGCATAGATATGTCGTTACACAACTTGGCATATGCTTGATTTCTGATTAACATGAATCCATCAAGTTTGTGATTAGAGACTCAGGTAATGCATAAAAACCTCCACGTGCATATTATGTGTATTACATTCAACATATTGCAACTAACTTTAAGTAAAGATTTAAAAATAAAGACTTACGTCAACGAGTTATTAACAAGAGTATGTAATTACATTTATGGTTGTTTAATCTCTTACAACCTTCTCAATTTTCATTTATATTAACAATTTGTTAACAAGTCTACAAATTAACATATGATTTTAATAGCGTACAAGTTAAGGCAATCCCATTTTCAATTATTTAATGAAAGTATTTGTGCTGAGAATGCAAAAACAGCCGATTGGATTAATAGGATCTTAAAAAAGAAGTGGGCTCAATCATATGATAGAAATGCAATGACATGTGACCATGAACCTAGCTGAATGTATAAATTCGATGTTGAACGGGACTTATCTTCCCATAATTGCTTTAGTAAGATAAGGAACAAGCAGATAGCAAGAATGGCCATGCTTACTGTAAAATAGTTATAGATGCCATGCAATAAAATCGAAATAAAGCTAACTCTCACCCTATTCATAAGTTTACACAAGTGAATCAATCTTATCAAGTTAAAGAGTTAGAAAACCTAAAGGAAAGAGTTATGGCTTAGAACTACAAAGTCCATCTTATTGAAATATGGTGTGACTGTACAAAGTTTCAAGCACAAAGGTATCCATGTTCACGTGTTATTGCTGCTTATGCTAATGTCTCTATGTTCATATAAATTGCATGCAATATAATGACAATGTTTGTAGACTGGAGACTATATCCAATGTTTATTAACATGAGTTTCAACTCATTGAGGATGAAGCTTATTGGCCAGAATATAATGATCCACAACCACATCTTAACCCAAAAATGCAAATAGATCCAAAAAATTAAACAAAATCAAATCATACTCATAATGAAGTACACTTTACGGAGAGAGACCGCCCAAAACGTTGCGGATTATGCAGGAATGTCGGCATAGCTGTAACAAATATTTTTATCAATCTGGCACATTGAGGAAGAGTTCACATCAATGATAATGCTAGCAAATGTTGTGTTAATGTAAATTTTAATACTTATATGTTAAACTGTTCTTTAAATATTTATATTTAATTTTCGAATGTCGGTATATTCAAATATCACCATCATATTAAAAGTTGGAAACCTATAATGTTTATTCAAATATAGGCTTAAGATTACATTACATTTAACCATAATTAATAAAAACTAAGAAATAGATAATCCAAGAAATACATATCCCAGCAAGATACAAATTCTTTTTCCTTTTAAAATAATCTACATTTTCCATTGCCAAGATCATTTGTTTTTGCATAGATTTTATTTTAGCTTCAATTATAACCCTGAACCTTTTTTGTCACTTTGTATTTTTAAGCTTTGATTCTCTCTTTTTAAATCATTATTCTTTTTTTTTCAACTCATAAATAAAAAGTATAGCTTTCTCTATTAGTTACTCATCATGCCACCGAAAAAACCCACAATTAGAAACCTTGTAATTAGGATAATTAGAAACTTCTCCTAATATTCAATTTCTTCCATGTTGTCCAGATTGGGCATTTCGCTCCATAATAGTAGAATACTTTTTTCCCTTATTATCCTATGACATAAATGTATGCACATTACTTTAACTAAATTCAGACAATAAAGATGATTATAATGCCATCCAGAACAAAAACAAGACATTGAAAGAAGAAAAAATCATAAAAATACCAAAAATATAAAAAATCTCTAATTCAAAAAAATTATTTTGGGGATGCTTCTTAAAAGAAAGTGCTCATGTCGAGCCTTTTCCCTTTTCCCCCTAGATAATTTTTTTTAGAGGAGGGAGGAGTGAATAAATAAGCAAAATGGCGGGCCAATAACCCTACAAGGCCCCTTTGAAAGGGCACTGAGGGCTCACCCCTTTATTCTATTAAAAAATTAGCACGTTTCGGGAATCAATCCCAAATGACATATTTTGTTGTTTAAAAAAATAATAATATTAATCAAAAAATGCCCTTAAACTGATACTCACATTGTAATATATTTTATTTATTTGTTTAGACTTTAATATGTTTTTTAATCTGATTTTAGTTGAACCATTTATAATCATTAGAGTTTTGCAAAGCATAATAAGTTATAAAAGGCAATTGTTTTAAAATATTATTTTTTATTTCTTTAATTATTTCTTTTTTAGATTAATTCCTACATTTTTTAATTTTGGCTTGAAGAAGAGAAATCGCTCTATGATTGGCTGATTTCGCTTAGCTGACCTATCATAAAATACCTTTCCTTCTTAATAATTGGAAAAGTGCCCCACCATAGGGCAATTCCTTTCTTAATCGTTAAATGGCCCAACTATAGGTCAACTTCCCAACTACAGAAAAAAAACTTGATTAATTTATATAAGCAAAAAGAAAAAAGGTGACCAATAACTATTTAAAAGGGAAGCCACTTTTCACTAAGGGAGACTTTGTTTTTTACAAGGAAGCCTCCCTACATTAGGGCAACTTCGTTTTTGGTGCCTCGGCTTCATTATAAGGATATGATTAATGCATTAATTTTTTATAGGAATCTAAAATATTTGATTATTATATGGATTTTTTATAGGAATCGAAAAGATGTAACTAATGCATTAAATCTTTATTAGAATCTGGAAGATATGACTAACGCATTATTTCTTGATGGGAATCAGATTCCTCCTAATATGAAATAGAAGAACTTAAGCTGGTTCTAAATATCATACTACAGGGATGAGACCAATGCATGAATTCTTTATAAGAATCAGATTCTTTTTTATAGAAATAAAGAAAAGTTGATTGATTATAAATGTCACACTGTAAAGATGGAACAAATGCAGAGATTTTGAATGAGAAGAAATTTTTTTGAATCCTTCATGCTGCATTCTAAATATAATAGTTTTTCATTGTCATTTTTGTTCCTATTCTTGCTGTTTGTCTTTTAGGTCTAGTGATAACACTTCTTTATTATTTTTTGGTGTTAGTGAAGGGAGTTAATATCTTTTTTGTTCAAAATTTACATTTTAAGAGTTAGTTACATGTTTTTTTTCTTATATTCTAATATTTTAAACCCTTCTTTAAACATTTATATTCAATATTTATGTTTACAGTTTAATTACAAAACATAAGCAATAGATTTGTCATACTTGTCTATTTTAATAAACAAATTTTGAACAATGATAAAGGTGTTACTTTTCAAAGTAACTGTAATAAAAGTTTAGTGTTGATGAAAACATCATAATAAAGGAACTAAAGATTAAAATTCATACAAAAATCAAAGCTAAGAATAGTAAAATGGTATCAAAGATCAAGTATAGGTTTCTTATTTCTATAAGAGAAAAAATGTCTAATATGAGACTTTTCCAGTTAATGATGATAATGTGAGATGCATGTTGCATGCTCATAAGCAATCTCTGAATGCTAATATAATTGGGCTATACACCAACTTATAGGATTTTTAAGACGATGGTGGGCCTTCAAACGTTTTTACTACATACAACCTCCTTACAAATTTCATTACCATTTGGCAATCCTCAAAGCCTGCCTCCTTCAAATACACAATAGTCGATAAATAATTTCAGTGAATCATTTCATTATTCATCTAGACCATCAATACTTCTTATCACCAAAAATGATGAGCCATACAATTCCATGATGACAAACTCTCAAATTAGAGGTGTTGAAATGGAAGTTGAAGGACCAAGTTTATTTAGTATTGATCATGATGTGTTATCTAGAGCCTATAGTGATAATGTTGATGACTTCAGTGAGCCCAAAGAGTACGCTCGATTAGATGACAGTGATTATAACAACGATTCCGACATAGATGTCATTGCTAATAATAGTGTTTTTTATTTGTTATCTAATGGCAGAGCTAATAGTCTTTTTCATCAGTATGAACCTACAACCTATATATGCACACTCGATCTAAAAGCAATGCACATGATAGAATTTCTAGAATATGCTCATGCATTAAGTATGCCTACAAGCTAGAATCTATACAACGGTGATATCTGTATTTGACTGCAATTCGCAACGAAAGATATCATGCTTTTAGCTATAAAGAACTCTAACATTAAAAGCTGTACAGAATATAAAGTCATACATTTTACGCTGAACAAAAATCATGGTAAGTGTCTAATATATGGGTGGGGTTGCAACTTGAGCATAAGGGTAACTTTGTTGAAAAAAACAAGCATGGGAGATTAAAAAATATAATGGGTCTCGTACTTGTATATTTAGAAAAATTTCACAAGGTCGTCTGAAATTAGATTCTAGCATGATATGTTCAAGTATTTTATCATTGGTTCAAGCAAATCTAATAATTATCGTTTCACTTTTAATTGCTGAGACATAAAACAGATATGGATACGTGACCTCTTATAAAAAAGCATAGAAAGCAAAGTAAAAGGCAATTGTTAAAGTGTCTAACAATTAAGATAAATCATACACTAGTCTGCCAAAGTGGTTAAGTGCAATGCAATATTTTGTTCTTGGCATAATTATGGAATTGCAAACCATACCTGCATATAACGGTCCTCAAATAGTGCAAGGTAAGCATTTATTTCATAGAATTTTTTGGATATTCAAGTCTTGCATTAAAGACTTTCCTTTTTGTAAACTTATTGTGCAAATAAACAGTATATTCTTATAGAAAAAATATAAAAGAACATTATTGTTAGCTATTATGCAAGATGACAATCGAAACATAGTACCAATTACTTTTGCCATTGTAGAGGGTGACAAGGAAAGCTTAGTCAATTTTTCTCCTTAATTTGCATTCACGTGTGATAACACAATCTAGCATATGCTTGATTTTTAATCAACATAAATCTATCAAAGCTATAATTAAATTTGCATACACATGTGATACATAATCTATCATATTTTTAATTTTTGATCAACATGAATCTATTAAAGCTATGATTAGGTGCTTAGGTAGTGTATGGAATCCTCCAATTACATATTCGGTGTATAGCACTTAACATATTGTAGCTAAATTTATGAAGAGGTTTAACAATAAAGACTGGTATCGACAAGTTGTAAAAATGAGTATGCAGTCATATTTATAGTTTTTTTGTCTCTTAGAACCCTTTTAATATATAAGATGGGTATGAATCATAACTTGATTTTTATTTTAATAACATATGAGTTAAGGTGACCCTATTTTCATTTGTATTATCAAAATCTTCATACAAAGAATTTTGCAATGGTTGAATGAATTGATATAATCCCCATAAAAAAGTAAGCTCAGTCGTATGATAAGAGAAGGCGTTATGGCTATATGACAATTATCCGAGCTGAATGTATCAATTTAATGTTAAAAGGGATATGTTTTCCTACAACTGCTTGAGTACAAGCAACATATTTTAGGTTGAAAAAACTTTTTGTTAAGATAGGGAACAAGTAGTTGGCAATGATAGTTGTAGGCTACATTTACTGTGAAACAGTCACAAATATGATACGAGAAAATAAAAAGAAGGCTAACTCCCACATTATTCATTGGTTTACGCAAGCAAATCAATCTTTTTTAACTGAAAAGTTAGAAAACCCACAAAAGGGAATTGGTTCTTCAACTAGAAAGTAAATTTTATAGAAATGTGGTGCGACTATGGGAAGTTTCAACCATAAAGGTTCCTATGTTGACATGTTATTACTACTTATGCTCACATCCATATAGATACATGCAATATGTGTATGATGTCTATAGAGTAAAAACTATATCCAATATTTATTGACATAAGTTTTAACTCGTCAAAAATCTAGGTGGGAAAATAATGGTGAACAACTGTGTCTTAATCTAAAATTGTGAAAAAAATCCAAAATATCAACCAAAATCAACTTATGTTTGTACTTTAGATTAAAGTATATATGTTTTAGCATTGATATGCTATATATGGATAGTGTCTATAGAATAAAGGCTATGTTTATCTATACGAGTTTCAACCCATCGAAAATCAAGGTGGGAATATAATGGTGAAAAATGGTGTCCTGATCCAGAATTATGGAGAGATCCAAAATATTAACCAAAATCAACTCGTATTTGCACTCATAATTTAAGTATGTATGTTTCAGCATTGATATACAATATATGGATAATGTCTATAAACTGGAGATTATATCCAATGTTTATCAACATGTATTTCAACCCATCACAAATCAAAGTGGGAATATAACGGTGAACAATTGTGTCCTAATCTAGATTTATGGAGAGATCTAAAATATTAGCCAAAATAAACTTGTATTTTCAATCCAGATTAAAGTATGTATGTTTCAGCATTGATATGCTTTGCAATTATGGAGTAATATCATATGGACAGGGTCTTACACTAATTTAAGATATAACAACCAATTCCCCAAAAACCAATGAACCTTGACACGATTCACAGGCTTGACATGTGTGGTCATAAAAGGGAATACTAGCCAAAAGAAACAATTTATAAAAATTATTCATCAACAAATGTGTAGTTGGAGGAGGTTGACATTAAAGATTGTTAAATGGCCATGACATATGTGAAAGGACGTTATATGCAGTAGGAATATTTGAAAGCCCACCATCATCATGAACATCCTCTAAGTCGGAATATACTAACATTCAAAAATTATTCATTAGAATGAAACATGCATCTAACATCGTCATCATCATCTTTAAATGGGAAAGCCCTATATCAGACACATCCTTCTGATAAAAAAAGGAATTCTATACTCGATCTTCGATATTCTTTTTCTATTCTTAGCTTTGATTTTTGTATGGATTTTGACTTTCAATTTCTTTATTGTAATGTTTTCATCAATATTAAAGCTTTTAAGACATCACTTTGAAAGATAATATCTTCATCACTGTTAAAAATTTGTTCATTAAAATAAATAATTAAGATAAATCTATTGCTCATGTTATGTAATTAATTTATAAATAAATACTATTTGTATCAAATATCATCCAAATTATCACATAAATATCCAATATAAATATTTAAAGAAGGTTTAACATACTAAAGTATAAATAAATACCTATAACTGACTCCTAAAATGTAAATCTTGATCAAATAAAATACTAACACCATTCCAACACTGGAAAACAATAATGATGAGAATAAAGAAGTACCATCAATAAAGTTAGAAATTAAAGAGTAAAAATGAGAACAAAAATGATAATAAAAATAATAATGATGAACTATTATATTTATAATACAGCATGATGGAGTCAAAAAAAATTCCTATTCAAAAATTCTACATTTATCTTATCCTTATAATGTGATATTTATAATCAATCAACTTTTCTTTCTTCCTTTAAAAGGAATTTGATTCCTATAAAGAATCTATGCATTAGTCTCATTCTTAAAATGTGATAATTACAACCAGTCAGCTTTTCTTATTTCATATAAGAATTTATTTGATTCCCATTAAAAATTCATTCATTGGTCACATCTTTTGGATTCCAATAAAGATCAATTCAGTAGTCACATCTTTTGGATTCTAAGAAAAAAATCTATGCATTAATCACATCTTTCATATTCTTGTAAAAAATTCATGCATTAATCATATCCTTACAACAAAACTGAGGCTCAAAAAATGAAATCACCCTAACATAGGGTAACTTCCCTTGCAGAAAATGAAGTTGCCCTAGTGTAAGGCAATTTCTCTTTAAAACAGTTGTTTAGTCACTTTTTTCCTTTTTGCTTATATAAATTAACCAAGACTTTTTTTCCCGACAATTGAAAAGCTGTCCTATGTTAAGCAACCTAACCATTAAAAAGAGAAGTCGCCCTATGATGGTGCTACTCTCCTTCTGCTTAAAAAATTAAAGGAAATAGCCTAATCATAAGGCAAATTTTCTTCTTTAAGCTAAAATTATAATATTTTGGGAATTAATCCGTAAATAGTATAATTAAGCAATAAACAATATAAAATTTTTAAATAAGGTTGACATTTTTTAACTCTACAAGTGATAAAAAATTGTCACGTGTCTTTAGTGCGAGGAATTTATGTTCTGGTTAACTGAACTTAACATCAACTTTCTTGTAAACCATCAATCCTTAATTTTATCAAATTAAAGCATCAAACTTCTATTATTAATAAAGTAAGTCACTTGCGTTAATTTTATTAAGTGATTCTAACAAAAAGCTAACTCAGCATGCATATATAGTGTATATTTGCTAAAAATGATCTTGATGAGATATAAAAAAATAGGTCATATATGCTTGCCAAGTCATTTTTCAATTATAATTAACAAAGTTAGTATAAATGACCTAATTTATTAATAATAAAAGTTCAATGATATAATCTAATAAAATTTCATTTTTAACTCTATAAGTAAGATTAAAAATTTTCACATCTCAATTATTTTGATTTATTAATGCTAAGTTGAGTGACCTAAAGTATAAATTACTCTCCTTAATGTACATTTACAAAATAAAAAATTGTCATATATTCTAATTATTTGCTTTTGATTTTTAAATAAATAAATAAGATATATGATAATTTTTTAGTCGTGTTTGTAGAGTCAAGAAACTCCACTACCAATATATCCGATAATAATCCTAAAAGCCTTATTTCTCTTGGGTTATAGTTTTGTTTTTTTATGAAACACGAAAAAAACACAAAGACATAGAGAATGGTGAAAGATCCAATACCTAAAATATTTTAAATATCAACAATTCCAAAACCCTCCTTTCTTTCAGGTAATGAGAAAGGCTGCTAGGTTGAACAAGGCCGGAAATTGAAGAAGGTAAGTTATCTAATTATATTTACAATATTTAAAATATTTAAATTCAAATTTGGTTACACTAGAAAAATTACTTTCCTTCTATATAAAAGATAACTTTTCACCTTTTCATTTAAAAAAAAAGAATTACTAATCTTTTTAATTTATTATTTACTCTAAAAAACAAAGTAAAAGAAAAAAATTCACCCACTTTTATTGGTTTGTCAAATTCTAGTGTTGCTCCATTCACTTGCAAATGTGAACCCAAATCAAAGGCTTTAACAAATTAATGAGAATTAATTAGGTTTAACAATAGTCGTATGCAATGCATGACTTTTGCACCCACGAAAACTTTGAGCTTGTTCATTTATTAAGTAAGAATGGCAAGGGATTAGCGGTTTTTTATTTTTAAAATATCTAAATTCATTTAATTTATCCATTTTTGAATATATTTATTATCCGCTTTCTACTCAAATATTAATATCCAAATTCACACCCTATTTAGATAACAATCTATCGAACATTTAAATCTATTAAATATCAAATTTTTTTATATTAATTTTTTTAAGAATAAAAATATAAAATTAAACAAAAATTAAATATGCAAATAGATATCATATTTAGATATTCGAATCTGTTACAGATTCAAATATCCAACATCATCTGCAACAAAACCAAAATAGATTCAAATAACAGATATCCTCCGATTCATATATGAATCTATGGTAGATAATAAATCTAATATCTGAACCAATAAAAAAAATCGAACAAATAATTTTGAATATCTCATTTTTTACCATCCATGACCATCCCTAGATTTAGGTTGCTTCAAGGTTTCCGCCATTGCACCGATCAAACTCCTTTTCAACATCAACCGCAAGTGAAACCCAGACCACTCCTAAACCTAGCACCTAAGCTTTGGCAAATATGTTTTCAAGTTACAAAGTGATATTTCACAATAATAACACACCAATTATTCAAGAATAGATCGCATATATGACGACAACTACTTTATTGGATCCCCAAAAATTAAGATATGCTGGAGAAACTTGGGGGTCGAACAAATTTAATCGAACGGATCTAATCATGCTTCTTAAGCTTCAACTTTCCCTTACGGATCTTGCCTAGAACACCAGAATCCAGCTTTTTATAGCAATTCTGAAGCTGGTCAAACAAGTTGTAAACAAAGCTATCAATTTGCTCATCGTACCTCTCGTACAAGACTGGTAATGTATGGGCTGTAATGAAACCTGACAAGCACAATAAAACCTTCAAGATCAACACCAATCTACACAAGCGAGACATACGTGCATGTTTATCAGGAAGCTAAAGGTGCTTTTGTGCTTTGAAATATGGGCATCTTGGAAAAACTAAAAAATACCACTCTGGTTATAAGCATCTTCAGAACCATATGTATTAGTCATGGTGATAATTGATTATTGACAATGTGAAGAGCATTCCTTCATTTAGATCGTGATATCGAAAAAAGATATCAAAATCCATGAAAATTTTCCTTTTCTATAGTAATACCCTGACCAAACTGATCATAGATCCAGCAAACCACATTTTCAATGATGTTAAATGCCTGAATAGCTTACACTAGCTTAAGGGCAAAAAACCGTTACATCATCCATTGGTTTATGAGTTACAGGCATCACCTTGGAAGATCATAGTAGCAAGTCATAGAAAAGTATCCAAACCCATGTTGCTCAGACTTGAATGTGAGTGTCAGATACAATTATGCTTCTGAAAAGGGTATATTCAGTTTTTCCATGTCGTTAGAAAGTCCTTGTAGAGTCAAATTATCACACTCAGTTTTGAATATGCGTCGAACACGAATACTTAAAAAAATTTAAGAGTCTGGTTGCTGAAGTTGGCAGCCATGCTATGTAATTCAAGCATAGAAGTTTAAGAAAGGAAGAAGGTAAAAACACTACTCCCTACGTCCCAAAACTATATCCTCTTTCCTTTAGGTTCACGTATAGTTGTTGACTTTTGTATATTTGATATTAATTTTAATATTATATTATTTTGATGTATTTAAATAATTGAACACCAATAATACAAAGACATTTTAATTTTACTATAATAAATAGTAAAGTCAAATCATTTTTCTAATGGGAACATTTAGTTTGAGATGAAGCAATTTGCTGCTCAAACAAACAAAGTTTAACCACCAAATTTTCTCAAATAAAAGTTGGTTAAAGGACGAGAATTCCTAGTTGGAAAAAGTTCAGTCACAAATTACATTTTTATAACTAGGAAACCTTAATTCCAACTTGGGAGAAGAAATTTTTAGCACTGGTATTTCTGGCTAGTTGGAGGACAATGACTTCAATTTTTTAAGCAAAACTTATTTTAAGAGAAATTTTCAGAAAGGATGATGAATGCAGCAAAAAGAAAGGGCAGGTGATTGCTCAATGCATGCGGCTAAAAATCGCAGTCATGCTCATGCCAGACAAAGAAACTCGGTTAAAGTTTAAACGCAAATAGATAAACAATTTATAGACAATATGTACGCTAAATTAATTGGACCAACAAACCAAAGGAGGGAGTTGATCAATCTTTCCCAATAGATCAACTTGATATCAAGCTATGCTACCTGGACACGTGTGTGAATGTCAAAGATATGATTACTTGTACGACATTGAGTATGTTCAAATTTTTCATGTATACGGAAGGTCCTTGAAAGTAATATCTCCATACCCATGTCCAGAATACATGGGTGTAGGATCCAAATACCTCAAGAAAAACGAAAAGTTAGAACAAAATAGATATTAAGGGCACTATATCTTCTTGTCACGGCTTTTAGGATCCCTACGTCCCAAATTTTCAATCACATGTAAATTATTTGATCAACACACAAACAAAATCATGTCTGCTTAACAATGTACAGAGCACAATACCACATATCATAGAATTGCCATTCTTTATGCTTTTTTTCTTTTATGGAACTACCATGATATCATGCAAGATAAATTAATTGAATTTCCTTACCGATGTATAAAACAGTTAAAAAGTTGCACCAGCTTCCTAAAACAGCAACAACCCACAAGCTTACCACAACCTGCAAAGTTTTATAACCATTAATAATTCACCTCAATAAATCTAGTATGATGGATGAAAGTTACTAGGAATGCAGATTCAGTACAAAGTTCTTCATATATCATAATTGTATGCAAAGTCAATAATACTTAAAATATTGCAATTATTTTTTCGTTTTGGATAATCCGATCTGAAACTTGCTTTGAAAATAGTTTTCATTTGATTTTCAAACATTTTCTAGATTAATGATAAGTTATTAAGGTTCAGCAAGGACAATTTACTTGGCAAACGTATGCTGGGAATGGGAAGAATACTAGGAAAATCTCAAGAGCCTACCAGAAGAAATTGTTTCAAGTTTCCTCCATATGCAACATCCTGCAGAAACTGCAAACCTCGGTTCACCTCAGTACCAAGTGACCTACCAATGCTGACAAATAATTCGTTGGGCAGAACAAGGCGTGGCACTCTAGGAGGTGACCCACTGCAATGAAGTAATTCATTACATTAAAAAAAAAATTGAAATCCCATTAGCAGCACACAAGAGGACCAAATCCTTAAAAACAACAAATAATAATAAAAAAATATATATAAACAGCATACAAGCATGCCACTTTGAGTTACCTGTTAAGCAGGCATGCAGCATTTGACCAAACAAACTGAGCAAGCATGCCAAGAACCAGAGCAAAACATAGAAGAGTCAGGAACTGGTAATTAAGCCATTCAAATAGAACCCATATTGCTGTTGCACCAGCTAAAACACTGGCTGAGATCTTCTTGTTCCTCCATAATAAAACGTCAGCAGCTGCACCAATTTACAGTAAAAACGTTTTATCAGTGCAGGTGTTTATAACAATTTCAACAAAAGAGTGGAAGAGTCAAGAGTCGTGCATTTTCCACCCCCCCAAAACATGGTGGATAGGCCTCTGACGTCCAAAAAGGCGATTGAAGCTAGAAACAACTGAGTTTGATTTCTCTTCCTCAG
Source organism: Adansonia gregorii (assembly GCA_038382025.1). Lineage (NCBI taxonomy): Eukaryota > Viridiplantae > Streptophyta > Magnoliopsida > Malvales > Malvaceae > Adansonia > Adansonia gregorii. The sequence continues at coordinate 9,264 of JBBYHO010354580.1, read as the reverse complement.
CAAAAGACATGGATTTCTGCTTAGTAACACTATCAGCAATGGTCTCCACTAGATGTTCCAAAAGTCATCTGATGTTATTTTCTCAGGCGTTGTCCTTGTGCTTCAAGAAAATAGACAAATCGTTTTTCAAGAATAAAGTGAACAGCATATTTTGCAATATTTTTGGAAAAAACAGTTAAAACATTAAGATTTGGTAATTAAGTTTATTACAACACACACACAAAAATCATTTTACTTCAGCTTCTCCGTAAACTCATGGAAACACTCAACTGAAGAAATATGGGCAACAATTCTAAGTAATTTGAGTTAGTTAGATTAATCCCATTTCATATGCACCATGAGATGTTTGTAAGATCAATTTTTTTGTCACTGCTCCAAGCAATGTAATTATTTCTTTTCATTACACTGAAACCCAAATATATACCCCCAAGAGTTGACAAATGTACTAGCCAAACCTACAACTACACCAATGATATAATAGAAAGATCCTTGAAACAGATATAGCTTCAGGAAACCTATTTCCAGCACCTGGTTGGTCCTTTTGCCAGAAAACCTATAGTAGCTATATTACTCAGATTCGGTTGTGAATGTCAAATATAGATATGTGTCTCACGTGATTATGTTCAATATTAAATATTTTTTTTTCATATTTGGAGAATTATATCTCCATACCCATATTTAAAACTATATAATGTCACACATGAATATTTCAAGCAAAATGAAAAATATAAACAACATTGATTCTATTTACTTTTATATGTAAAAGCATCTTTTTGATTTTTGTTTCAGAACTCAAACAGCAAAAGCAATAAACAACCAAAAATGGTATTTGAGTTAAGGCTCCACAGTCTTGTTCCTACCGATGCTTTAACATGGCATTTAATTTAACCCTTTTACAGAAATATTATAACTGAGCTTGAATACAGAAATATCCAAAAAGTTATGTTAAATTAAAGGAAAAGAGAGAGAGAGAGAGAGAGAAATAATAGTAGTAGAAATAAAGCAAGCACAAATTTTGCAGGCTCAAGTTTGCCATAATGTGCTACTGCATTAAAAACAAGAAGTCTTAAAAGTTCAAGGAAGGAATAGCAGCCAAAGCAAGAATCGAAGCAAACAAGATAAATCAGGAACCAAACAGAATTTACAAGAACTGTTAAAATAAAAAAAAAAAGACCAGCCCAGAAATTATAAGTAAGAGCTTTACTAGAATCAAATATAAGAAGAATAAAAAAAACATGATCAATTATTTATAATTCCTGCAGAAATAGCGCCTTTTGCCAAAAATATAAAAAGTGAAAAAGAAGCAAGAGAAAGCACAAACCAGAAAGCGAGCTTGGATGATAAGTTTGGCGAGAGAGTTGGTGACACTGACAGACAACAAATGAGCGGAGGAATCAGATTCTTATTCATTTATTTATTTCGACTTTTTACTGAGTACGCCATTAGCATTACTTCTTATAATAACTAGAAAGAATTTTTTAAAAGAATAATAAATTAATAACTATTAAAAAGAGTATAAAATTAAAAAATAATAAAGATTAAAATTATCCATAAAAACATTGTAATTATTTTTTTATATTTTATTTTATCTTTTTTGCTTGTTTTTTTTTCCTTAGTCGGAGAGGAGTGGTTCCCTTGAACAAATATATATTTTTATATATTATATATAATTATTATTTAAAAATATTATTTAAAAATAATAAAATATTAAAAATATTTTATATTAAATTTTAAATTATATTAAATTTCGAATTAATATATAAAAATATTTTACATAAAATTATATATTATTATATATAATATATTATAATATATAATGAATCTCGAATTATATTAAATATCGAATTAAAATAAAATAATTAAAATAAAATATTTTATATTAAATTTTGAAAAACTAGTTAAAAATAATAAAAAATTAAAAACTATTTAATATTGAATCTAAATTATTTTTAAAAAATTAAAAATAATGTATATATTATAAACATTATATAATACATATATAATATAATATATAACATCATAAATATAATATAATAATTTATTATATATAATAGAAACAAAAATATTTTATATTAAATTCTGAATTACTATTTAAAAAATAATAGAAATTAAAAATATATTATATTAACTCTCAATTATTGTATAAAGTAAAAAATATTTATATTAAATCTCAAATTACTTTTGAAAATTTAAAAATAATATATATTATGTATAAATTATATAATATATATTACATTAATATTTATTATATGATAAAAATAACAATATTTTGTCTTGAGTCATGAATTACTGTTTAAAAATAATAAAAATAAAAAATATTTTATATTAAATTATTCAAAAATAATCAAAATTAAAAAATATAGTATATTAAATTCTGAATGACTATTTAAAAATAATAATAATTAAAAATATTTTATATTAAATCATGAATTATTATATAAAAATAATAAAAATAAAAATTTTATATTAAATCTCAAATTACTATATAAAAATAATAAAAAATAAAAATATTTTATATTTAATTTTAAATTACTATGCAAAAAAAATAAAAATTATGAAATATTTTATATTAAATCCAAAATTATTTTTAAAAGATTAAAAGTAATATATATTATATATATTACATATAATATATTTTATGTAATACATATATAACATAATATATATAATATTATATATTATATATAAAAAAATAATTCTAACTAAATGTACAGGTGATCATAACAGAATATGCAATAGACTATAACTGAATGTATAAGTGTTTATAACTAAATATTCACATAACCAAAACTAATATATTTAATTTCAATATATATTGATATGTGTTTTAATACATAGAGGGTTAGTTCTTATACCAGAGGAACCGATCCTTAATATATATTATATATAAATTATATATATTAAAAATATTATTTAAAAATAATAAAAATTAAAAATATTTTATATTAAATCTTAAATTACTATTTAAAAATAAAAAATAAAATAAATAATAATAATTGAATATACTATTTCCCTCGTTGTGCACATTAGTGTCTTGTGTGATTGTCATATCTGATTTCCAATTGGTATGCACAATTGCTGTCTGACATTTTGATACGGTTCATGGCTATATGATTTAGCATAAATTCAGTTTTAAGATCTTGTACAATCATTTTTGGTCATCCATACATTTAGTTATAATCATTTACTTATGAGCACCAATATGGTGATCTGTATATTCATTTAGCATCATATGTACATTAGTTAAACTTATTCGTACATTCATTTATGGTGATCTGTAATTCATTTAACATCATATGTACATTTACTTATGAGTACCAATATCTGACATCCAATGTTTTCTACACGCATCTAACGTGTAAGCACATTCCGTTGTGCTCATACCACCAAATAATGCGTTATGGTCAAATATACACTGACTTATTAGCATTTGTATATCTTACATGATTGTCATATTTGATGTCCAGCTCATGTGCAAAATTGCTTTCTGACATTTTGATATGGTTCATGGTCATACGGTTTAGCATAGATTCAGTTTTAGGGTCTTATACAATCATTTCTGGTCATCTGCACATTTGGTTATAGTCATTTGTATATTTAATTAAACTCATTCATAGATTTAGTTGTGGTGATCCGTATATTCATTTATCATTATATGTATGTTTACTTATAGTTACCAACATTTGACATCTAATGTTTCTCACATGCATTTAACGCATAAGCGTATTCCATTATGCTCATACCATTAAATGTGTGTTATGGTCAAATGTAGACTAACTTATTAGCATATTACATCTTATATAATTTTTATATCTTATGTCCAACTAATGTGCAGAATTACTCTTTGACATTTTGATATGGTTCATGGTCATAGGGTTTAGCATAGATTCAGTTTTAGAGTCTTATAGATTCATTTCTGCTCATCTGTACTGTACATTTAGTTAAACTCATTTATACATTCAGTACAGTGATCTATACATTTATTTATCATCATATATACATTTACTTATGAGTACCAATATTTAACATCTAATGTTTCCTGCACGCATCTAACGCGTAAGCACATTCTGCTAGGCTCATACCAATAAATGTGTGTTATGGTCAAGTGTACACTTACTTATTAACATATGTACATCTTACATAATTGTCATGTCTGATGTCCAACTAATGTGCAGCATTGCTCTGTAACATTTTGATACGGTTCATGGTCATATGATTTAGTGTAGAATAGTTTCATACATTCATTTCTAGTCATTTGTACATTTAGTTATAGTAATTCATACATTTAGTTAAACTCATTCATACATTCAATTATGGTAATCTGTACATTCATTTATCGTCATAAATACATTCATTTATCGTCATACGTACATATACATATACGTACTAGCATTTAACTTTTAATGTTTCTTACACACATCTAATGCATAAGTACATTTTATTATATGCATATCGCTTAAGATATATTATGGTCAAATGTATATTAACTTATTAGTATATGTACATCTTACATGATTGTCACATCTGATGTTCGACTAATGTGCACAATAAGAGAAACCTATACATTCAGTTATTATTAAGTTTTTTTATTTTTTTTAGTTTTAAATAGTAATATAGGATTTAATATAAAATATTTTTAATTTTTTATAATTTTTAAATAATTTTTTAATATATATATAATTTATATATAATATCTATTAAAGATTTGTTCTCCTTCTATAAAAACCAACCCTCCATATACCGAAACATATATCAATATATATCAAAAATTAAATATATCAATTTAGTTCATTTGTATATTTAATTATAAGCATTCATACATTCAGTTATGATTATATTTTTTATTTTTGTTATATAATATATAATATTATATATATTATATTATATATTTATTATAATTATTTTTTATTATTTCATATATAATAATTCAAGATAATTTTTTTATTTTTATTATTTTCAAATAATTTATATATAATATATAATATGCTAATATATGATATATAATAATATATATTTTAATATTTAATATTTTTTATTTTATAAATTTATGATTTAATGCAAAATATTTTTTAATTTTTATTATTTTTTAATAATATTAATATATAATTTATATATAATGTATATAAATATATATTTGTCGAAAGCCAATACCCTTTGTAAGGAACGGACTCCCCTTACTCAGAAAAAAAAAACAACATACAAAAGAAAATAAAATAAAGAGTGAAAAGATAATTACAGTCTCTTTACTAATAATTATAATAATTTTTATTTTTTTTAAAATTATTTTTTTGTTTTTACCCTTTTGTTAATAATTATTAATTTATTATTACTATTTTTTTTTTTTGAATTCTCCACCATAAATAGTTGGCCTTCCTTCAGTCCCCATGAATTCTTTTAAGGGAAATGAAGTTTAAGCCCATGCAGAATTTACTTCTAAAAAAAGTAAGTAACAAGAAATTATACTTACATTGAGAAAAATAAAACCCTAAGATTTACCTATAAGGAAACAGTGATTACCAAAATGACCTCGATGAAATATCCCAATTACCTGCCATTCTTCTTCTACTATCCGACCTTAATCTTTTTGCAATCCCATGGTGCAATAGTAACAGCCAAAATTTTCAGCTAATAGAAATAATCTTTCATGGTTCAGCATAATGCACAGGCTAGTGGAATGATTTGGAGCTACAAAGGAACTAAGCAAAATACCAAGAAATCGAATGCTGAGACGAAAAAGATGACCGTTGCAAAAATGCCAATTGGAGGAGATACTCCAGAGCTGATAATCCAAAGAATACTGCAGATTAGTTATTAAGTGATAAGTCCTTTTATCAGCTACTGTAACAACAGCTATCACTACATGCTTGGTTTTTTATTTAAGAAGATTCCTTAACTAAATTCTATGACTGTATACAAATAGGCAACATTGTACTAAAGAATTTCTCTAATGAAAGATATAATAAAAAAATTTCTCTTTTCTTAGTATCAATTCTTCTCTTCTTCTCTTAAATCCATTTTGTTTTCCTTTCTTCTCTCAATTCCCATTATAATCTGTGACACATTCTTCCCCAATTAATTAAGCATTACCTGGCTTTCTCTAAATTAGAAAACAAACAATGCAAACTAAAACATTTTAAGTCACGAATATTTGCATGATTAAAGTCTTCAAGGTTCAACTTCTTGAAAGCATAATGTTATTTTACTTTTCGAAAAGAAAAAGCATAAACCCCCCAAAAAAAATTATTAGTTCGAAACATTTACTGTTGTACCAAAAATAATCGCTCAAAAATGAATTGAAATTCCCCCCAAAAGGTAAAAAGCTCAACTAAAGCTCGAAAATAGTTTCGTTTCCACTTCATTCTTAAAACCGATTTAAAGCTTTCAACATCCCAAAATTATCATCCATGCAAAAACACAAACAAAAATAATAATATCATTAATATTTTTAATTAAAAAAAAACCAAGAAACGTACAGATTCAATATCTAAAGAGTCAAGCAGTTAAATAGAAGTAAAGAGATTTGATCGGCATCAAAATTTTTGACGACGGTTAGTGAGGAAGGGAAAAATGAAGCCATCGGTGGTGGGCGACGGCCGATAATGATGGGTGGCACCGAATTTTGAGTTATGAAAGGCTTGCTGAGTTTTTAGGGATTAAGAAGGATGACGAAGATGGATTTAAGTTGTAATTGTGTTATTTCATTAAGGGCTTTAAGTAATTACATTTTTTAGGATAATTTTTATAGATTCATCACCTTAAATGTAATTCTTATTTTTTATTACCCTTTTCTTTAAAGATAAAAATTCAGTAGGGGTTAAATTGAATTTTTAATTATTTTTAAATTTAGATGTAATAAATTAGTTTGTTATTTAAATTTATACATTCATATTTAAATTTAATATATATTTAATAAGAATAAGTTAAAATATATTTGTGTACTTTAAATCATGATAGAATAATATCATATATATTAAAACATTTGGATAAATTTAATATTTGAATATTAAAAATTTTAAAAATTAAATAATTAATTGAATAAAGTTATTAGTGTTATTTAATTTTATATAACATAAGTGTAAGTTGTACATATGGTATCATAGGTACATATTCATCGAAACATTTGTGACTATATATACTCATTGAGGCATTTATGACTTATGCGATGGATGAATAAGTTTTATTTATTTGTATGAAATCTTCGTAGAAATATGAAATAATTTTATATAATTATTTTCTTATTTAAGATATATATTTATAAAATACAAAAACGATATTAAATAATAATATTTTCATTAATTAAAGAAAATTGACAAAAATTCATAAAGAATAAAAATATTCAAAAGATAGAATAAATAGTATTATTGAGTACATCAATATAATATTAAAATAAAAAGTAAAAATTTCTATAATTTTCGGATCAATTTCTTCAAGTTATAGTGCCTTCATTTTATAAAATTATTTTCATAACCCTGTAGGTTTACATAAATTTAATGTAACTTTTCATTTTTTTTAAATATTTAATAATGAATGCAATAATTTACTCGTGTATGCAAATTCTGTTTGTAGGAGTTTCAAAAATATTTTCATCATCAACATTTACATGGCTTCTAAAACTTTGATGCTTTTCAAAATCTTTAAGCTAAACATTTGGCGCAGAATGACATTTCTGTAAGTACTAAATTGAAATTGTTCTAATTTTGAGTAATTAATGGTATTGAATTGTAAACTTTGACTTCAAAAAAAAATTAGAGCAAAGATTTAATGAAATAAAGTAAGGCACTTACCTTTTATATTTTTCAAGCAAATATCGACATTCTTCTTTATTTGTAACCTATTATTAAATATGTAAAATCATAAATTACGAATGTAAGCTTATTTTATATATTACTAGAAGACTCATATTCTTTTTTCCTAAGAGAAATCAAAAAATACATATACAATCAAAGGTGCAATGTAAAAAATTCAATTAAAACACAACAATATAACACAATTACTGAAAATATTAAACAAATAAAACCTAATTGTTTCTCTCTTTGTAATATGATCAATATATGTTAGAAGGAATTTGTTTTCGTTTCTGATAGCTGAATCCTAATGTTTTTTCATTCTTACTTGATTTTTTTAATCTAAAGTATTTAAACTACGTAATTTAAAAAATGTGTTATCTTATTTTTAATTTGCAATGATAAAGTTTGGTTGTTAATCTTATTTGAATAAATTTTATTTAAATAATTTTGATAAATTATTTATTTATTTAAGTTTTGATAAAATTGATTGGTTAAATTTATGTGGATAAATTTTATTTAAACAATTATTTTGATAAAGTTGATTAATTAATTTTTAATTTTTTGGTGAAAATATATTTTATATCCCTTTGTTAATTTGTTTATTATATTTAAAATTTAAACTCTCACTAATAAGCACTACAATTGCAGCTTGTCTTGATGAGTTGGAGGGTTAAGATTATGATTTGACTAACTTTATCAGAAAACGTTATAATCATATATATGATTAATTTGGATAAATTTTATTTGAATAATTTTGATAAATTATTTATTTATTTATTTAAATTTTGATAAAGTTGATTGGTTACATTTATTTTGACAAATTTTATTTAAATAATTATTTTGATAAAGTTGATTAGTTAATTTTATTTGGATAGATTTATTTAAATAATTTATTTATTTATTCAAATTTTGATAAAGTTGATTGGTTAATCTTATTTGGATAATTTATTTAAATAATTTTGATAAATTATTTGCTTATTTGTTTATTTATATATATTTTGATAAAATTAATTGATTAAATTTATTTGAATAAATTTTATTTAAATAACTATTTTTTATCCATATAGATAACAATATATTTGAATTTCACTTGATTTTGTTATTTAATTTTCAGGTTACTAATAATATTTTATTTAATTTAGATGTTATGTAAATAAAGCATCCACGTTGCATTTTTATTAGCAAGGTTTACATGATCAACATGTACCCTATTTTATTAGTAATATATATGATTCAAAGTTAAAATCTTAATAATTAAGATTTTATTTTAAGTGTGACAATGTATATACGTACCGGTTGGTTAGATATTTCATTATTTTAATAAGTTCACTTTTTATTTGATTAAAGTTAGATAAAAAAATTTACATTTTGATAATTTAATTATAAATATTAAAATAAAAATATTTTTTAATATTATTTTAAATAATAAAATAAACTTTCGATTGTTTTGGATCAAACATAATTCAAGCCTAGATAA